>PVIH01003178.1:0-167176 GCA_004025045.1 Sigmodon hispidus | reverse complement strand
CATCCATCTATCCATCCATCCACCCACCCATCCATCCACCCACCCATCTATCCATCTACCCACCCATCCATCCATAACTATCCTACTCCATGTCCTAAGAATCTGTTTCCTCATAATCCTTTACTTGGTCCCAAGACAATTCAAGAAAAAGATTCTTGCATTGAGGTAGAGGTAGAAATTAGATCTCAGTTTTGTGGCTTTGATCCTCTCTGTGGATTAAAATATAAAATGATAATAAATGATTAGATATAAGCTTATCAGGCTAAGTGGTACGCACCTTCTATTCAAGAACTTGGGAGATGGAGGCAGAGGCATCAGGAATTTAAGGCCATCAGCTACATAGTAAGTTTGAGGCTATCTTGGGCTATATGAGACTTTGTCTTAAAAACAAAAACAATACAAATTAAAAAATTAAAATTATTAGATATTAAGAGAGTATGAAGAGTAGAAAAATAAACCACAAGCCACACAATTTAAAGTGAAGAAATACTTCAGGTATTTCAATACAGAGAACACTAAAATGATTGCATGTTTTATTGCCCCAAGTAGTTAAACTTTCCTTGGTAATTTGTGAAATTTCTTTTAATTTCCCAAGCTGTCTCATTGAGGATACAAATAAAGCTCACAAAAATGCAAGTGAAATGTTAGGGTGATTGCCAAAGACTTCAAACCTCTGCCAAGTTTTTTTTTTTAATGTATTAAAGACAAATCATGAAATTCAGAAGAATAATCTTCTAGACTTCCTCATTTTTACTATTCACTATTCATAAGCTTCTGGCATTTGAGTCAGAATGTGGCCATATCTGGATGTATGCCCTGCTTTTGGTGTTTCAGTGTTGCATAACTCCACATGATTTGTGACTACCCCCTTGGAGTAATTTGCACAGAAGGTCAGCCATCATCACTTCAACTCTATAGGAGTCACTGAAGGCAATATATAGATATTTCCAAGAAGTCAGTTTCACTCTATCTTGACTCAACTTGCTTTTAGCCAGATCCCAAAGGTAAGTATTCATGGACAATCCTTTGCTGTTTGACATAGTAGTAACATGGAAGCAGAGATATAAGTGGATTGAGTCCAACATTTTGACAAGGATATATAACCATGGACAAGACCCTTGGTCTTTCTCTAGGGGGTGGTTTAAGTGAGCTCTTAGAAAGCTTAAAGTTTGTTCAGTTCTCTTAATAGCTCTATCTTTGCTCTAGGGAAGGGCCTGGTAATGCTTGGCATCATGTAAAAAATGAGAAGATCATACAGTCCTTGGCATGTTCTCTTAGTTTTCTATAGTTTCCATTCCATATGATACAAAAATCATATGGATTTAAGTCTTGTTCTTGAACACAGACCACATTTGCTAAATCTTGTAACACCATCTAGCTAGTATTTATGAAATGATTGAAATGGATCAAGAACTGGAATGTTAGTAGAAGAGTGTCTATGATATAAAATCCAAGGGCAGAAATGACTTGGTAATGGTGACGGTGAATGGCATATATGAGGCTAACCACCAAAGTACAATAGAAAACATTATTCCTTCCAGTGACTAAAGTGGCATGGCAAGTCAATATGAGTTAATACACAATATACAAAGGGATATTGATAGTATACAGGTACTGTACACTGATGGTTTATTGTAAAATACTGTGCTATTATATATACTGTTTTTGTAACTTGCCATCCTATAAATGCAGCATCAGCACCACACTGCTAAGAGGAAACCCATGTGGCCATGATTGAACCTAGTGAGGGATTTCACATATCTCAGTGATGATGGTCCAGATGTGCTATGAGGGCTGTGGGTTAGAAGACTGGGCAGGTTGGTTGAACAATCATAGTGTACTCTGGCCTGGAAGGCCATACTTCCAAGCAGTCTCAAAGAGTATCCAAAGCTAGGCTATAGATCATATTCACCCTGAAGAGTAGGGCTCAGGTCAGAATAGGAACCACAGACTTCAGGGTTATAGGGTCCTGCAGGAGAGAAGGTCTGTGGAGGTTTGATCAAGTTGAATGTATAGTGAAGCCAAAGGGCCATGGCAGTTGTCCTATGGGCAGAGCTGTCTACAACAGGAAAGGAAGTCAGCTGGTGTCTGTTTTAATTCTGCCCCCTATCCACCCTGGGAATGTGAATCTCTGCCCAAAGTCATGGCGGCTCTGTGAGGTAGGCCAGGTACCCCCTCCACCAACCTTTCTGAATTCCAACTGTCTACTTATCCTGCTTCTCCATTATTATACTCTCTCCTTTCTAGGTTCTTTTTTTTTCTTTAGAAATGCAATTTCTGCCATTTCAACACAAGCTTAGGAAGTGAAATGGTTCAATTCAGCTATACTACAATTATAGCGTAACTGGCTTTATTGAAATACGCTTTTAAAAAATGAGAGATAAAGAAACAATGTTCAGATGGCCTGGTTCATCCAGAAGGATGAGTTCTGTTTGCACTGATTTAGAAAGGAATAAACCTCAAGACTCTTGTCTTGCTGTGTTTTATAGTTAAGGAGACACAGCCCATCCAACTACTGTCCTGGGGATACAAGACTAAGAGCATTTTTATAAACCAACCGAGGCAGCTTGATATTCACTACTTTTTGTTCATCTTAAAAAATAAGACAAACTTTAAACTGCTGGCCATGTGGCACACTCCTTTAATCCCAGAAGTTGGGAGGCAGAGGTAGATGGATCTCTGTGAGATCCAGGCTGGCAAAAGGCTGCATGGTAAGATCCTATATAAGCAACAGAACAAACTAAAAACTGAACAAATAAACTTTCAGCTTTTATATTGCTAGTCCCCAGATTTGACTGGCCCTCTGCTCTCAGTCACCATGCTGCTAGAGTCCCCTTTGTGGTGCAAACACCCGTTGATGAGTAAGGAGTACATAATTCACAGATTCATGTTAGTGTGGAATTGATTCATTACATATACCTTAAACAATTACTCCCCTTTCCATCACAAGGATGCCACCTGGTTTCTCATGACATTGCTATATGGTCAAGTAGAATTTTGAGCTTATACCCTCCACCTACTCAGGTTTTGTGAATACTCTTGAAAATGCAGACAGAACTCAAGTTAATTTAGAAAACACCTCAGCTAACCTGGCAGTTCTTTTCCTCACCCCAGACATTCAAGACAGAGCAAGCTATGAGCATGCTGGGCCAGTTGACAGAGTAATGAAACCAAAGCTAAGAGGTTTGGGTCTGTTGGAGAGAAACAATGCAGCATGGTATCTGAATAGGCTTGTGCATGTTTCCAGGCTCATATTTTCAAATTGCACAGCAAACGAATTATTTACCTACTATATCGTGAACATACTGAATAGTCACAATAGAAACTCCCATTAAGAACATAATTGTCAATGCAGTGGGTGAGGAGATGGGAGGCTTTTTCAGGTTTCACATCTACACTAATGGTATTTTCCTGGTGACTGACTTTAATCAAATTCTTCCATCTTCTCCTGACCTCAGTGAAACCATCTTCATAACTGGGTTGGAAGGAGGAGCATCTAATTAAGATCGCATTCATACTTGAAATCTCTCTGCCCAGTGGGGATAGATAACATTGTCACTCAGAGTTGGGAGTGGATAATGATATTAAATGCTTTTCCCAGAGGCAACACAGTGCAACTAGGGCCTGAGCTTCTGGGCTTGTAGACTCCTGCCTCCTTCAAAGAAGGTGGCCAGGCATGATTTCAGGGAATCAATAGCAAAGTTGATCATCATTGAAGGGGTTTGTTATCTTTTGCCTCTTCTCTGGCAAGCATGAGTCTTCAGTGAACTTGAGATGCCAGATTTTTTGAGGAATAATTTACAAACAGTAAAATATTTTGAATTTTGGTGTTTGAGTTTCAGGATTTTGACTAAGTACACAGTCGTGTGACAACTATGACAGCCCCCTAAAAATTGGAGACCCAAAGAGAACTTCATAACACAGTTTCTTTGGCAGAAAAGGCCTCTTTGAGAGGGTTGCTTATACAGAAGCAGCCACTTTTTGTGAGTACATACCACTTTCTTTCCATCACATTCCTTTACCCAGATTATATGCTTTTCCTGGACTTGTTGGACCTCAGACTCTGAGCATGGTCAGCATCTCTTCAAATCAGTAGTGCTTTGCCAGCTGACATGTTGAGGTTCATGCCCTTGACAGTGACAAAGTCCATGCTCCTGTTTACCTATTAGATTGTTCCTTACCACTAAACACAGAAGTTATATGTACTAGGACATATACCTGAGGGAAACAGCCCAAGGCAGAAAGGGCTTATTTAGAATTATAGTTCTAAGGAAGGACTATAATCTTCCATCTAAGAAGGAAGGCAGACTGACAAGAGCAAGAGGTGGCCGGACATGTTACATTCATAGTCAAGAAGCAGAGCAGAGTTCATACTTGTACTCAGCTTTTTTTTATCTTTTTATTGCATTTTGGGTGGGTCTTCCCACTGCAATAAACCTAATCCAGGCCATCCCTCACAGACATGCCCAGAGGTCTGTGTTCACGGCGATTCTAAATCCCACCTAGTTACAGTCAAGATGAGCCATCATAGTGGGCTCAACAGCTACAGGAAATAGAAAAGTAGGCTGTGGGGACTATGGCTCCTGGAAAGACTTGGAAATGATTCATGAAATCATGTTAAAACATGTTCTAGAATACAAGAAAATGTTTCCTTTACTCTCCCTCAAATTGTCTGTGAGAAAAGGAAGGAATTGCCCCAAATTCAAACCCATACACATTCTATTTATCATGAAGTAGCATCTTATTTATTCTGAACAATAAGCAACACATAGAAGAAACACCTCAGCTTTTACTCATCTCAATCAATGAGATGAGTAACGAATGACATTAAGAAATAAGTATTTTGTTAATAAAACTAGGAAAAGTGGTTTTTTTTTTTTTTTTCTGATGTGCCATTCTGGAGTGGGAAGAACATCTTAGAATGTTCCTATCATTATAATTTTAAAAATAGATATCTCATACAAATGAAAGAGCAGACAGCAATGTCTCAGGCAAATATCTTTGGTGATACTAAAACTCACTTCCCAATGATGCTAGACAGCAATATGAACAGTATACATAGCATTTTTGCTATGAAATATTTAGAGGGGGGGCAGGAAAGTTTTGAATCTTGGGTCTAGGAGTGTGGATTAGTGATAGAACATCTATTTAGCATGCTCAAGAGCCTGAGTTCCATCCCTAGCACCCTGACACAAGCCATTTGTACTCAAAAACTAGATGTTTTAAAATTGAGTATTTAATCTTAAATGTTACAGTTTTCTTAGTATTTGTTGAGAATTTATTATTATTATTATTATTATTATTATTATTATTATTAAAGGGATGGAGAGGGATCTTAGTGGTTGGGAATACTTTCTACTCATACAGAGGACCTAGGTTTGGTTCCTAACACCCACTTCAGGTGGCTCATAATTGCCAGTAACTAACTACATATTCTGGGGATTTGATGCTTTCTTTTGGCCACTGAGCACATCATGATACACATCCACTCACTTAGGTGACCACATATGTGCATAAAATTAAAAAAAAATTAAAGAAGGATGAAAATTTCATACTGGGAAAATAGAGGGGTTTGCATATATTTAGAGATTCATGGTAGGAAGAATTGGGGACAAATTGTGTATGTGTGGTGTCTGTAGGACTCAGGGCCAGGGCCAGGACCCAAATGGGTGTCCATCTGACTGTATTTGCTATCTGTAATCAGTAAGAGGAAGCAAGTGTACTTCAGAAAGACTGAAGAGAGAGACTGGTTTAGACTGTGCCACTTGAAACACATTTGGTACTTGGTACAGGTGAATAGACTACTATCATTCTTCTCCCTATGATGTTTCATGTTCAATAATTCTTTATGAGTATAAAAATAATACTCTGGAGTCTGCTTGTAGAACCTGTGTTCAGGATTCACCTACATGTGAAATTTCATTTGTAACCTGAAATTACAGTATTTGTGGTATCCCATGGCCATTTACAGGTATGACAAGTGGCAAAATGACCTGAAAGGTCCTCTGTGTTCAGTAAGCAAGTACCTTTTCAAGGTCTGTTTGGTGCCATGTGTTTTCATGGCACCCACCAAAAGTGCTAGTCCATAGCATGAATCACAAGGAGGATGTGCTTAGGTGATGAGGAAATAAGTATGTTAGTTATATAAGCCTCCACCTTCAGGTACAAGGATGTTGAAGAACTCAATGTCATTAAGTGTGGTTTCTTTAGGCAGAAACATGATTAAAATAAGGCTGTATGTTGATCAGGAGTAACAAGATGCTCATGACAATAACGTTGTGACCAGTGGCTGGTAGGAGCATAACCTTTCTTTTCTCTTGAACCAAGGATAATTTCAGGGTTTACTAATTCGCCTAATGCAGTCAATTTTGGAAAATACACCACCACAGGTAATGAGACTGGGGAGGATGTGTAAGCTTTCTGCCTGATGACCTTCAGTTTCAGTTACCAACATACCCCAGATCTTTTTATAAGTTGCTAAACAACATTAAGATTATTTTCTAAAATTGAGAAGTGGGGTCATTAAATGGGTGGATTCTTCTACACATCCACACACAGGCTAGATACCTAAGGCAGATGATGCATCTTCTAGCAACACTCATTCACCTAATTCAATGATCCCAGTCCAGCCTTGTGGCTTCCACCCCAGGGTTAGCTTTCCTACCTCTCCTCCATCCTACAGCAGGCTCTGTTTCCCAGAGGAGAGGTTTGTGCCAGCCCCTAATCTACAAACTGAAGTGCAAGTAATTTAAATAATCCTTGAGGAATTCCAAGGGGCTTCCTGCCTATGGGTTTCCTTCAGTGAATTAACAGCTGATGGGATGGAGTGGGTTTACACTAGAAGTGAGGATAGACAATCTGGTATCTCCGCTTTATATTCAGCAGCTTTTTTCATGGGTTACTGTGCCCCACACATGAGAAGACATGCAATTTTCATTGTTTGAAGACTATGGCCCCAGCACTTCCTCTTGCCTGAATGTTTGCTTCAGCCACCAATTTCACTTTATTCTGTTTTGTGCCACATGAAATGGTGGCTTTATGGCACTTACTGAACACATCCTGAAAAGCCTTTAAGAGAGTTACTGATGCATGCTCTATCTACAGATTACACTGAAGATCAAAATCTGCTCCTCAAGTCCTTCTCTGTTTAACAGAGCTTTGCATACACTGGGCAGAGAGAAAAACAAACTCAGAAGCAAGTCTAACTTTGCCTCTTCAGTCCTAGGTATTGTTCGTCATTGAAATTCCCTGCTGCTGGCCCTAAATATACTCACCAGGAGGAGCCTTTTTCAAACAAACATGCACACAGGCAATTTCCTTCTTTGAAATACCCTAGTTAGCATATTTGTCTGTATGCTATTCTGTGGGTGTTCCCCAGGAGGCTTGCCATATGTTCTTGGTGTTTGAGTAAGTATTGGATAGCTCTGGACCTGATGCCAGAAACCCTAAGTGTGGGACCCAATCCTGCCAATGTCTGGAGTAATGGCCTTGCACATATCACATGACTTCTTTGCGGTCTTTGCTTTGTCAGTGACCACAGTGGTACTACTGTGAGGGTCAAAAGCTTATTTAGCAAACAGATACAGAATAGTATGGCTGTCCTAATAGGACATGAGGAATAGAATCAGTTTCCCTATTTATGACCTCTACCAGCCTCTTTATTTCAAAACAGGGTTACAAGCAGCAGAATAGGGTAATTAGACCAGCATCCCCACATGCTGGCTAGATTTTTACATCATCTTGATCCTCTAGAGTCATTTGGGAGGAGGAATCTCAACTGAGAAAATGCCCTCCACCAGATTGGCATGTGGGCAATCCTACAGTGTATCTTCTTAATTGATGACTGATGTGGGAAAGCCCAGATCACTGTGGATAGTGCCATCCCTGGTCAGGTGCTCCTGTGTGCTTCAAGAAAGCAAGATGAGCAAGTCATGGAGAGCAAACAAGTCAGCAGCACCCTCCATGGCCTCTGCCTCAGCTCCTGCCTTGAGGTTCTTGCCCTGTCTGACTTTCTGCTTTGACTTCCCCCAGTCATGAACTGTTACCTGAAAATGTAAGATGAAATAAACCTTTTCCTTCCTGAGTTCTTTTGGTCATAGTCATAGTGTGTCATCACAGCAATAGAAATTCAAACTAAGACACCCACAAACACTTGATAATGTTTACTACTACTGACATGGCTACAGCATTTATGCAGTAAGGAGTTTTAAGGTGTGTTAGTATCTCATGAGGCTACAGTTGTGGTCCTTCATTAATGGAAGCAGAATCAACATGCAGTGCATTACTGTATTTAATATGGCCAAGGAGGAGAGGCTGTTGGTTACATATTCTGAATTCTCTGATTCTTTCTTCAGTATGAAGGCCCGTCTGGGTGTGGCTACCCAGTCTGTCCCTTTTGAGTCAGGTACAAAGCATGGGGCAGCAGTGACTCTCCACAGTGTCATACAGACTGCTTCTGCTTAGCAGTGGTGGCAGAGCTGATTGTTGTCACTCTCTTTTTGATGTCCTAGGGCTTTTCAGAGAGTCACACAGAACGCAGAGCTGATTGTTGTCACTCTCTTTTTGATGTCCTAGGGCTTTTCAGAGAGTCACACAGAACCTTCAGCAAGCACCCCTGTACCTACATTAGAAATTATAGGCTGAAGCATGAATGCATGAACATCCTCATACAGATTCTAGGGACACAGTCCTCAAAGAGTTTGCCAAGACTGTGCCATCATACTGCTATGAGTCTGGAGAAAACACTCTTTGAATCTGCATTTTTCATATTTCAAATGGGAATGGCCATATCTATCACTTGTGGTTTTGAAAGGATTAACCTGAAGATACGCATTGATGAGGTTGAAAGCCACTCTGAGAAGGGGGAATCACATGACAGATCCATCACCCCTGCAATCCTCACCACAGGCAGGCTGTGAAAGTGAGTCAGCCCCCCTCCCCTCAAACTTCCTGTTTACCTGGGTGAAGCTGAGTAGACAAGACACCAGGGTGGAAACTCAACCTTTAGCATGTTGCTGAAGCAAGCAGACTGGAGCCCTGCTGTGGTGGCGGGGGCAGAGGGCAAGACCCGAGTGCTGCTGGGAAGGAGCTTTTGGTACTGTATAAGTCTGCAGCAGACCTGCTTTACTAAGTACAGTCAAGTTGTCTGTTCATTGGGTTTTGAGACATTCTTGTGTACATAACAAAGAGAAGACCCCTTCCTTCCCCAGTGCCTGCAAAATGGATCCATAAACTAGGAAATCAAATCACAGCAGATATTAAAGTGACACAAGACACAGAAACAGAAAAAAAATCAAGTTTCAGAGTCCAGGTTTTAGCATCATAGATCAGAGGTAAGCAATGCCTGCTCGTTCCCGAAGGCCTGTGCTTAAAATAAAATGAAGGCTTGCTGGGTGTGTGGTTTCTTGTCGGCACACTCTGATGTGCGAGGTACAAGAGGCCACAGGGTGAGCATCAAAATGGAAACGATAATTATTTTTCATAGCAATGTCTTCTCAGGCTTCAAAGAAAGGGGTCTTTTTCCTTGCACATGCAAACATCAATCCAGGAACCAGGAAGATAATTTTCACATGCAAATGCGTATGAGTTGAAATGAGCAGAGGCAGGAGCAGACTGTTAAAGAGAACCCTTCCCCCTTTTCCTGTAGGAAGCAGGGAGGGCTGAAAAGATGCGCCTAGATTTGAAGGCAGATAGGAGGCGACCTAGTGAGACCATTTACTCTCCTCACTTGAACAAATCTCTGCTTTCATAGAAGTGTTTTGTCAGTGACTGACCTTGACAGAAAATAAGGCAAGTGGGGGACTTTCCGATCTGGAGTCAGATTCGGCTGCTGCCACTTTGCGGTGGGACCTGGACTCAAGTCACATAGATTCTGAGAATTTGGCTTTCCTCATTAAAACTGATGCTGTCTGGTGTACACTATGAAGTCCCTCGAGGGCATGAACCACTGACCACAAATCCTGAAGGAAATGGCATATTTTAACACTTTCTAAACTAGCATTCTCGACAGCCATCTTTTAAGAATACCCCATTTAAAATCAAACGAGGACTCTGGGCTCAATGGGAGACACAGAGCTAGGTCACACAGCTTGTTTTTATGTCACAGGGTAACTCCCACTGCGAAGCCCGGTCTTCCAAGCCCTCTTTAAAATAATAAGGGCTTTTCCTAAAGTGCCTGCAATATTGTGTGCCTGGACTAACGCTCAGGTGTGCCTTTCACTTGCCAGCCCTGCTTAGAGAGAACAGACAGTTCTGCTCCATGTGCCCCACGGCCTCCGGCGCCCATCACCTGCCGCAGGAACTCCTTTTTTTGTGTGTGTTTCAGAACAGCATGATGCCATTTTTTTCTCATGTACCTGGAGAAACAAATGTCAGTTGGCTCCACAGGAGGGCGCTGCCCTTGCTCTGCTGTCTTTCTTCCTGGAAGCTGTGATGGTAGGCTGGTTATCCACTGGACAGGGACAGGAAGTAAAAACTAGAAAAATGAATCCCTTAGCATAAGCATGGAGGGGATCTTCTGTTGTTTTCCCTCCCCTAGACTGGGAATTAAAATCCTCCCTCTGATCCCCTTAGCTTAGTGATTCTCTGAGGCTGCCTAGAAGGATCAAGTTACCTAAGCATCCTTTCAAAACCTGCCTTTGAGAGGAAGCAACTTTGCAGTCTTCAAAGGTTTGGCTTACCTTCTTGTTTGAATTGATGCAGAAAGGGTTGTAAATGTTCACTAGAAAAAGACGTCACAGTCATTTTGGAAAGGACTGTTAAGAAATAGACACTTGCGACATCCCTCACATCTTCTGCTTGTGGTTACCATATAATTACGCAAGAGCATCTCACTCAAATATTGGGAACTCTGGGTCAGAAATGGAATGAGATCAAATGCTCTTGCCTTCCCTTCCAGTTCACAGTCTCTCATTGTTTTGCCTTTGCCATCTGTGACCACTAAGATGAACCACAAATGCCAGCCCTTTAGCACTAGAGGAAGTAAGCAAGTCCAGGCAAATTCTCTTTCTTCAGTCTATATAAATAAACAATTGGTTTCTTTTCTGTCTGAGCCCCCCCACCCAGTGCAAAAAAAATAAAATGAAATGAAAAAGGCATCTTCCCAGTGTCAGCAAAGCCTGAGTGCAGACACGCTCCTACTTGGTTTGGTGGCTTGAATGTGGGTACCAAGGAGTCAGATGACCTTGGCCTGACTTCATAGGAGGTGCTGAGATCAACACTGAAGTTTCAGTCATCTCACAGACATGTCTGGTGGTAAAGGGACCCTTTAGTGTGTGGTTTACAGATGACAGAGGAGTTGGAGAGCTCAGTGGTTAGGAACATGGAAGCTGCAAGTCCAAGGACCTGGATTTGGATGAGAGAAGGCCTGGCAGATCTTCTCACTCTGTTGTCTCAGCTCTAAGAATGGAACCACAGTGCTGAAGGGAATGGAAACTTCCAGCAAGAGAAATAAAAACAGAAAACAGAGGACACTTGGCACCTTGCTCTGGCTTCCACTGTGTACATATCAGCATACAGACACCCCCCTCCCAACACTCACACATGTGTGTGCACACATGCACTCATACCCACACTAACACACTAAATAAAATAAATATAGATGATAGACTCCTGGCTAGACACTGAGTCATTTGGCTTCTAGCTGGGCTGCTTCTAACAGCTTGGCAGATGTGTGATAGAACAAAGAATTTTCATCTCTAGTTCATATTTCCATAAGTAAGACAAAACAAGTTTATGTAGATACAAATGCCCCCTCAGGTCACTCTTTCTGTGCTTTTCCTGTCAAAGCAGGTAATGTGTCTCCTAGCCTTCTAGTGGGCATTTCAATTCCTTGCATGTTGTTCCCCCCTTTTTTATGATATAAATGATCCTGAAAGTTTTTTTTTTAAAATAATCAAGGCTTTCAGGATCTGAAAATGGTATGTGACTAAGTTTCTTGGATTTCTGTTTTGCAACATATACTTCTGACTAGGTGTTAAAGAAGCCAGTAACTTCAAAATGTAAAGGGACACAGATAGGAACAGCCTTAGGAAGAGCTTCCTTTCTGTAGTTGAACCAGAGGCAAAGCGGAGAGGGAGCTTTCATACAACTACCCGGCTCTGACAGCGTGTTACAGTGTCACCTATGGCTTCACTATTAAGCACTCCAGCAAAACTTAGGAATTAATTTTCATCCTCATAAGGCTGTAATGCAATAACCCAACAGCACCATCTAGTATACCAAGTAGAGAAAACACCACATGAAGAGGTAGAATTTATGTCTAACAGTGCCAGTGGAGATCATGGAGGGAGGTGAATGCCCATCTTTACCGAGTAGTAATGTGCAGTTCTCTCTTCCTTGTGACTTACACAGATCAAGTCAAGAACTTGTTTTTCTATGCCGCCCACCTGGAAGTTACAAGCCCCAACTCTGCCCTTGCCAGAGCGATTTCAAAGAAGCTTAGCAAAAGCATATGATTAAAATAAGAGTCAAGACATAAGGCAAAAACACAGTCAATAGAAAAACACATGTCATCATACAATGAACTAGAAGTATTTCATTCTAAATGAAAAATGCAATAAATGCCAGCATCAAGGTGACAGAGACATCAAGGTTATCTCATGAAGGTTTTTAAACACACACGATTTTACTGCGCAGGAACAGATGTGCTCATAACACATGCAAGCAAAACAATGGCTGACAAAGCAGACACAGGAGAACCAACTGAAAGTTGCATCTCTGAAAACTGCAGCAGTTGAAATAAGAATGTCAGAGGACAGGATGTATGGAAGGATGGAGAAGAAAGAAAAACAAGGAAAATGCAAAAAAAAAAAAAAAAGTGAAATTATCCAAATAGAATAATGGATAAAAAATGCAGAGCTAAGACCCATGGGAGTTTGAAAAAAAAAAGATCAAACAAACAAAAAATTAAAACAAAATAAAATGCTTTTATTATAGAATCGCAGGAAGGGGAAGACAAAGAGGTAAAAGCTGAAAAAGTATGTTAAGAAAAATAGCTAAGTACTCTGAATAAGTCTATAGATCCAAAAGATGAGAAAAAAAAAACTGATAAAATATAGGACACATGCCTTCAAAGCATATCAAGATTTGATATATATATATTTTAACTTTCTAAAAACAAAAGAAAAATCTTGGAAGTTGCCAGAGAAAAGCCGTATTTTTCACAGGGAATGACAATTAAAGTTGTCGCAGATTTAATCAGAAACAACAGTGGTACCAAGAAATGAGAAAGAGTCAGTTCACCAAAGAGTGATTCTATACTTTGCCAAAATATTCTTCATGAATGGAAACTCAACACATTTTCAGAATAAGTAAACAACAACAACAAAAAATTATCCTTAGCCTGCCTAGTCTGAAGCAATGGCTAAAATAAATTCTCTAAGCAGAATGAAAATTGCAATAAAAAAAAAATCTTGAAATACCAGGAAAGAAGAGAAAAATTCCATGGATAAGTATGGGTATATATGATAAGCTTTCTTTCTCTTGAGGTTTTAAAATCATATTTGATACTTAAAGTATTACATTGTCTGTTAGTGTTCTAAAAGTGTAAAGAAAACTGTTCTAAAATAAATTATAAATGGCCATCTTAGTAGGGTTTCTGTTAGTATACTAAGATACCATGAACAAAAACTAGTCGAGAAAGAAAGTGAACTCTCAGACCACACTCCTTCCTTCACTGAGGGAAGTCATGGTGCAGAACCTCAAGCAAGGCAGGACCCTGGAGTCAGGAGCTAATGCAGAGGCTGTGTAGGGCCCTCCCACATCAATTTTTAGTCAAGAAAATGCTCTGCAGATATGCCCTCAGGGCATCTGATAGGGGATTTTTTTTTTTTTTTTTTTTTTTTGTCAAGATGACATTAAAACCAGGCTGCACAATAGTGATGTACAAAAAGCCTTAAAGAGAATGGCATTTCAAGATTTTTTTTATTGCAATTTTCATTCTGCTTAGAGGATTTATTTTAGCCATTGCTTCCAGACTAGGCAGGCTAAAGATAATTTTTTAGCTTGATTGTAAATGATAAAACAACTGAAGCAAGCTATTTACATATACTAAACACTATTTTAAACCTAACACCTAGAAGAACCACTAAAGTTCTTCAAGTATCTATGCCAAAAATGGCATAGATTAATAAAACCTGAATTTTAAAAATGTTTGAGTAACCCATATGTGCTGGATAGTTTTATTTCAACTTGACACAAGTTTAAAATCTTCAAAGAGGAGGGAATCTCTTTAGAGAGGGGTCAAGGATAACACAAGAAAATCCACAGAGTCAACTAGCCAGAGCTCAGAGGGGCTCCCAGACACCTACCTGACAATCAGGGAGCCTGCATGGGTCTGACCTTGGTGTGCTTTTGGGACTCCTAACAGTGGGGACAGGGGTTGTCTCTGACTCTTTTGCCTGCTTTTGGGGACCTTGTCCTCCTAATGTGTTGCTTTGTCTAGCCTTAATATAAGGGGATACACCTAGTCTTAATATAACTCCATATGCCAAATTTTGTTGATGGCCCTGGACGGTTTGCCCTTTTTTGAAGGGAAGAGAGGAGGAATGGATCTGGGGAAGGAGGGAGGTAGGAAGAGGGGCTCAGAGGAGGCAGGAAAACTCTGTGGAGATGTAATATATGAAACAAGAATAAATAAAAAAGAAAGAATGGGGCTTTAAAAAAGTCTGTAAGGCACATTCTTAACTGATTGATAGGGAAGGGACCAGCCCATTGTGTGTGGGGCCATCTCTGAGCTATTGGTTTTGGGTTCTAGAAGAAACAAGGCTGAGCAAACCATGGGGAGTAAGCCAGTAAGCAGCATCCCTCCATGGCCTTTGAATCAGCTTCTGTCTTCAGGCTCCTGCCCTGCTTGAGTTTCTGCTCTCATTGCTTTTGGTGATGAACCCTTTCCTCCTCATATTGCTTTTGGTCATGGTGTTTCATCACAACAATAGTAACTCTAACAAAGATATCATTACCAATTCATTGGGGGAAAGGAAAGAAAAAGAAAACTAGAGAAAATAAACAGAATACAAACTACAGAGAGGCATATTTCAGTTATAATATATTAGAAATTATACTAAATGCAATTTATGTAAGCACTTAAACTGAAAGACAGAAATTGACAATGAATTTTGAAATAAAATTCCCAACTGTATGCTGTTTATAAGGAATTCACTACAAATATGTCATAAACATGTTGAAAATAAAAAGTTAAAAAGGTAAATAATATAAATGTTTTTAGGAAAAAGAAATAGTAGTGTTAATATTAGATGAAGAAGATGACAGAGAAAAGAAAATGACCTGAGGTAGAGAGGAGTATGTGATAATTTGAAGAATAATTATCCCTATAGGTTTATATATCTGAATGCTTAGTCATCAGGGAGTGGTAATATTTGAAAGGATTAGAAGGATTAGGAGGTGTAGACTTGTTGGAGGAAGTGTGTCACTGGGGGTGAGCTTCAAGTTGCTGGAAAGCTTGCACCAGGCCCAGGGTATCTGTCTGTCTGTCTGTCTGCCTGCCTGCCTGTCTGTTTGTCTGTCTGTCTCTCTCCTTTTAGATCAAGACGTAGTTCTCAGTGTCATATCAATAGATAGAAAATATGTACTTTTTTTAAAGCTGATAAAAAAAACCCAACGAATCTTTTTCAAAATCCCAAGCAATGTGCTCCAAGTTTGAAATTTTAGTCTGCATTTCCCTTGTGGCTAAGGGTGGTAAACACTTATAAAACTACAATAAAATAAATAAAGCATTTCTTAGCTAAGTTGGATCTGACCTGAAACCCTCCTCCAAGGAGACTAGATTTTATATGTGCCAGTGGAGAAAAACAATCAGTAATCCCATGCCTGTGAACCACAACAATGTGCAGCATGTCACAATATCTCTAAGGGTGTAACAGTGGCACTCATATCATGGTAGTAATGAACAGTTTCTAATTGGACTTAAAGCCTGCTCAACATGAGAGAAGTCATGCTTGGTGCTATAAACCTAGCCAAACTACCTGTGCCTAGGTGAAGTTTTAGAGCCTAGAGAACTTGCTTCTATACTTCACTAACTAGTCATAATTCCTGACTGAATTCTAAATGCTTATTCTTATGTCCACACGTATGTGTATCTCTCAGTTTTCATCAAAGATGCTTCTCTTTGATGAAAACTGAGAGACCATTTACAGAAAGCCACACTGGTCGAAATACAGAGAACAACCATTCAAGACCTGAACAATGACACTATCAATTGAAATGTCAATGTGGTTGGGAAAAAATCTCACAAGGCCTTAGCCCTAGATGAAGAACTACTGGCAAATAATGACCTTGGAGACAGAGAGTATTAGTCTTTAACAGGGGTTAGGCCCACAATTAGCTGTCCAATACTAAGCAATCATCCTTAAAACATATACATATAAACAGTAAATTGACTCAGTAGGTTGTATTTATAGATACATATAGACACTTAACAATGTCTTAGATATAATTTCTATTGCTGTGATGAAACACCATGCCCTTAAAGCAAGTTTGGGAGGAAAGTGTTTATTTGCCTTATACTTCCATATCACTGTTTATCCTCAAAGGAAGTAAGGACAGAAACACAAACAGGACAGAAAACTGAAGGCAGGAATTGATACAGAGGCCATGGAAGGCCTTATTGGCCTGCTCACCAAGTCTTGCTTTGACTGCTTTCTTATAGAACCTAGAACCATGAGCCTAGGAATTGACACCACCCACAATGGATTGGGCCCTCCCATCAATCACTAATTAGGAATATGCTCTACAAGTTGGCCCACATCCCATTCTTGTAGGGGCAGTTTATCAATTGAGGTTCCTTCCTTTCTGATGACTCCAACCTGTGTCAAGTTGACATAAATCTAGCCATCAAGACAATAAAAAAAAGAGGCCATGAACTTGACAAGGTGTGGCAGGACATGGGAGGGCTCAGAAAGAGTAGAGGAGGGGGAAATGATGTAATTATATTTTAATTGAAAATAAAATAAATTTATAAACAAATTAAAATTTTACATGAAACATCTTAAGTAGACATCCTGTGCCAAATGCCTGCCTGCTGCAGCTTTGTCCTTCTCTATAGGTGACATTCTCCCATCTCACCTGCTGTCAGTATATCCCAAATGTCTGCAGCATCCCCCAGAATTCCCTTTCATTCCCATTTCCCAGCAGTTCTGTCAGAATTTCATTTTGTACGTTTAATTTATATCCATTTATTTTAAAACACTTGAATTACATTTCTCTCTCTCTCTCTCTCTCTCTCTCTCTCTCTCTCTCTCTCTCTCTCTCTGTGTGCATTCACAGGGGAGAGAGGAGGAGAGTCCCTTCTTTCCACCATCAAGCAATGTTTTTTTCTGGGGATTGTTTTGGCTATCTCAGAGTCTTTTGTGCTTCTATATACATTTTAAAGTTCCCTTTTCAATTTCTGTGAAGAATTCCACTGGGATTTTGATAGGGTTTGCACTGAATCTGTAGATCACCTTCAGGAGGATGGCCACTTTCACAGCACAGAGTATTGATCTGACTAGTTCATGTGCATGAAGTCTCTCCATCTCCTGGTCTCTTCCTTTTAAAGATTTCATTGCATAAGTCTTTTTTATTTTATTTTGTCAGTTAGGTTTAACCCAAGGTGTGTGTGTGTTTATTGTGACTGGAATAATTTTTCTGATTTCTCTCTTAGTCTCCTTGACTTTGTAGTATGGGAAGACACTCAATGGGGTATGGTGATGTTGCATCTTGCTGTTTTGCTGAAATGCTTCACTAGGACTTCAAGCATTGTGTTGAATAGGAATGGATCCTAGCTCCAAATTCAAATGTCAGTATAAAATCCAGAATAACTGCAAAAACTAGAAAAGTAGGAAGAGATCTTGGTGGGGGTTGGAGAGAAGATGTAGAGAGGACTATAGTAGGATACAGGTCTATGTAATGAGGAAGTGGAGAAAATAGGGGAGGACTTTATATGGGGATAGGTAAGGGAGGAAGGAAACACTGAGTGGAGGGAGGGGCAAGAGGGGTGAGGAACAACACTAAGGATGATTGAAATAGCCATAGGGAGACAGACTCATAAACGAGTTAGGAAACATTACAACAGATGCCAAAGGAATTCAGACTGTTATATGGGAATGCTTTTAGCACTGTACTCCATTAAACTAGAAAAATCTAAAGAAGCTCATGTTTGGGGAGCTTACAGGCCCTGGAAGTGAACCTACTATTACTCTTTTGCTAAATGGACATCATCAAACTGCCCTCTAAACTCATATTGATATACCCATAGATCACAGAAGGTGTCATACCTCTCTGGAGAAGTTTCTCTGCACAGCGGATAGTGATTAACACAGAATATCACAGCTGGTCAAAGTGAAAGGAGTAAGTGATTATTCCGCTACAAATGAGTCCTCTCTATTATGCCACGTACTCCATCTCAGGGACGTGGAGGTCAGTGAAGAGGGGGTAGAAAGATTATAAGAACCAGTGGTCAAGAAGATCAGAGATAAACAATGTCTTCTGGTCCTAAAAACACGACTCTACTCATGAATCACAGTGTCTGTGGTTGTCTGCACAAGATCAAGCCTGTCAGCATTCTAGCATATGGGGGAGGGAGAGAGTGTTTTGACCCCCCTCTGTTAACTGAGAATCTCTGTGGTGATATGTTTCATATTTAATAAAGCCTAGAATATCCAGAGATCAAAACACAGTAAAAAAAAAATTAGGCAGACATAGCTCTGGGAGTTCAGATCTCTGTGAGTACAAAGCCAAACAGCTGGGCTTGAATGACAGTGGTAACTCACTTAGATCAGGGAATTCTGGATCTTTGAGTACAAGGTCAAATGGCTGGACTTCAATGGTACACACCTTTAACCCCAACACAGGGAAAGCTGGGAGTGGTGACCTACAACTTTAATCCAGAGACAGAAATCTTTCTGTGTTTCTGTGAGTTCAAGGCTGACTACCCTGTGGAACAGGAATGGATCCTAGCTCCAAATTCAAATGTCAGTATAAAATCCAGAATAACTGCAAAAACTAGAAAAGTAGGAAGAGACCATGGGGGTTGGAGAGAAGATGTAGAGAGGACTATAGTAGGGTAGCTCTACTATAGTAGTAGCTCATACCTTTAATGCTAAATTAAATGGGATACAGCTGGGCAAGAAGGGTATTTAAGGCAGGCTTAGGAAAACAGCAGCAATTAGAAGCAACCAGGAGGGAGGCTGAGGAAGCTGGAAGGTAGATGGGTGAGATTTGACTGTGGTATTTCCTCTGATATTTCAACCTTTTCCCAATATCTCCCTCTGAGTCACTTTCAGAAGTCATACTACAGATCTATAGATGGTTGATAGCTTCAAGAAGAAGAGAATCAGTTTTCTTTAAGGGTATAGTCCCTGATAGATAGACCATGCTCTAGTAGATGGCCCAACATCCATAAACACAGCAGAAGCACAAATTGGAGTGGATGGGATATTTTTAAAAATAGAATACAGGTTTGGGAGGTAACAGAGAGATGGTAGTAGATCTGGGAGAAGTTAATGGGAGGAGCTGGGAATGAATGTGATAAAAATACACAAAATGAAATTCTCAAAATTTAATGAAAATATATAACAAAAATATATACTCACAAAAGGTGATGAATGATTGGAGAAATGGCTCAGCAGTTAAGAATGTTTACTGTTTTTCCAGTGGACCCAAGTTTGATTCCTACCCACTTCAAGGGTGGTTGTGAACCATTCTAGCTCCAGAGGATCTTACAATCTCTTCTGGCCTCTGAAAGCACTTGAACTCACATGCTTAACCCCTCAAAACATATACATCAGTGAAAATAAATATTTTTAAAAATTATGATGCAATTCACTAATATCAGAAATGAAATATGAAATATCATTATTGGGTATGTAGGTATCAGATTCTGCCTTAAACGTTCTTTTTTTGGGGGGGGGCAATCAAGTAAAGTGTTTATTGAGTGCCTGTTATGTGCTAAATATTGTTCAGGGTGCTTGGGACACATCAGAGAATTAAACAAGGAGCCCTGCCTGCCCTCGTGGAGCGTACAGTCTATCATGTATTACCACTTCACCTGCGTACTGCACGTGACCAAGTCACTGCACCATTCTGCCCAGTGAGGTAAACGGAGGCTGGGCCCAGTAGACACTGAGCCAGGTGTACTGCAGATGCGGATCGGGACACCACCCTCACCCACCACCCAGACAGCAGAGAGGGCTGGAGGCGGATTTTTAATAATCAGTTCCATGAGGAGAGGGGAGAAGGCTACACAAGCCGCTGCTGCTGCTGCTTGGTGGCGGCCTTGCTGGTCAGGTCCTTGGCCTTCTCTGTGGCTGCCAGCGATGTCTCCTTTGCTTTCTCTTTGGCCTCTTTGGCTGTCTCAGCAAGTGTTTTGGAAGGGGCCTCACCTTGTAGCTTGGCCAAGATGTACTCAAAGCCCTTCACCGTCTTGGTCACATTGCTTTTGAACCGGGCAAGACCAAATTCCTGGACAGCCCTAGAAACACCAAATAAGCTAGAGGAGACCCAGGCTTCCCGAGGGATCTCAGTCCAGCCACTGTTGTCAGAGTTCACACAGTAAACACATCGTTCCTCCACCACCATCAGCCGGGCGTGGTTGACATTCCAGGTGAAGGTGGTCATGGTCTGATTCTGTGGGTCCACAGTAGAGTCCTCCAGGATGTACACCGAGTGAGCAACGTTGGCAGGAAACAGTCGCTCTACCCAACGTGGCATCCTGTTGGTCTTGGTCAGGAGTCTCCGGGACAGCAGCTTCTTCTGGTCAGGGGTACTCCCGGTGTACTATGTCTTCCGTTAAGACATGTTTGCTATGGGGATTCGGGTACCGTTGCCAGAAGGCAGCAAACACTTGGTCCCAGGTACTTTGGAGCATGCTCTGGCCCAGGAAATACTTCACCATCGTCCTGACCCAGGCGGGCTCAGAACCGGTGCAGCATCAAGGTGAAGAGCCCGGGGGTGGGTGGGCACATGGCTAGGCCCACGCCTGCCAGGTTCGAAGCTCAGCCACCACCGTGCAGCGCCCAGGCCCCTACAGCCGCCATGAGGGACTCGCCTTAAACGTTCTTAAATCATAATATAGAAACTGTATTAGTGGTTTAAAAAAAGGTTGAACTCTGATAGGAAGTGGGTGTAGTTATAAATGGGGACATGTGATCCCTGTGCAAGTGGAAATGCTCTGTATCTTTACTGTGTCAGTATCCATTACTGATTATGATGTTCTACTGAAATAAATATCAGCACTAGCAGAATGGCGGGATGGTAGAGAACCTCTCTCTTTTTTTTTTTTTTTTTTTTTCACAGAAACACATGTGGCTCTATAATTATTTTATGATTAAAAATATAACTAAATGTTTTTACAGACTATGCAATGTGATAATTAAGTTTTAAAATCAGTGAATTCTAGAGTTATGTGTGGCTTTGTGTTCAGATACCTAGTGTTTCCACCATAAATCCCAATCCCTTGATAGTTGACTCAATGTCACTTCTTCTGACTTGGCTTTCTATTCACTGAAACTGACCATTGTTTTTCCCATCCCTTATCTGGAGCTGGTTTTCTCTGGCCAAGGGACCTCTGGTCCTCTTTAGTGTCTTCATTTGCCCAATTCTCTAGTCATCTCTCAGATCACTTCCTGGGGCATATTCTACTTTCCTGTTTTCCCTCCTGGAGTGTATGCCTTCTAAAGACAGGGCAGGGTATATCTCATCCCTATTCTCTTCTCCAGATTTAGTTCTGCCCACACCTGTGCTTAATAATATTAGTGACATAAATCAATAAAACTAACTTTCCTCATCATTTCATTGAATTATTCATGCCAAGTCTTTGTACTTTGCTGGAATTTAGGATGTCGATGCATCCATTCCATCCACACTTAAACCACATGTTTATCACATGCCACCTGTTTTGGCACATGTATATGGTATACATGTATGTTCACATGTGTAAGGGGTGTATATGTACATGTTTGTATATGTGTGCATAGGAGGGCAGCTTTCCCTGGGGGGTACCCTGTTTTTTCCTCCTTACTTCTTGAATTACAAACAGGCCACAATGTTTATTCAATGTTGGTGTGGATTTTAGGAATCTAAATTAAGTAGCCATGCTTGTACAAGAAGCACTTAATTCATTGACCCACTTCCGCATTCATTGTATTGCACTTTTAAGCCTGAAAGCCAAAAGCAACCTACCCAGCCTGACCTTCAAAGTGGAAAAGATCAGTTTAAAAGTTGAGACTTCTTGATCTTTTCAAATATACAAATATTCAAATATACAAAGCTTTTCAGGCGGTGTTAAAAGAAAGTTTAAACAAATATGTTTTGTATCCTTACAGTACACTGGACATTATACTGCATGCATATCATCTACCCTTTACCATGGAGAAATGTATTTATTTCCATTTTCACAGTGTAGGGAACTTCAGTTCCTAAAGGCAAGCTCTTTTCCCAAGGCTACATAGCAGGGCCCAAGGATCTCAGTTAAGATCTGCTTAATTCCCAAGCTCTTTCCAGCAAGGGCAGAAGTATCCCTAAGAAATTTTTTTAACAATAATTTTTGCTTTAGGAGAAAGACTAGACACTGTTTTGTCTGACCTTTCCAATTATCTGACGAACCCAGTGTTAATCAGTGGAGTCAGAATTGATGACCTCAGGATGGCTTAAGCCTCAAACCATCTTCTGATGAAATGATAAAATAAGACTGCTAGGCTAATTAGCAAGTCCAAAAAATTATGTGAGCCCAATGATGCCTTTGCTTCTGGCCCATCCCACACCTTTCCAAAATAAGAAAAGCAACTAATTTGCAAAATCCTGGCTTCTGTGAAGCAGCTGTGAGAGTCACTGACATATATGATTAACATAAAATTAATTCCTGTTGGGAAAGCATTATTACCACCCTTAATTAGGTTCAGAAAGTGATTAGTACTGTGTGGAATGGTGGATACCATTTTTAAAAAACTCTTGATGAAATCTGTGTGGGATGTAATTTTTCTACATAGAGCCTAGGAAACATATTTCGTGTAAATACTGTATGTTTATACCCTACCTTAGTCCATTTCAGCTGTAAAACACTTGGTTGTTTATAAACCAATTTTCAAATTGAAATCCTAGAAACTCCAGGATCGATGAACAGGCTGATTTGTGTGTGGTAAGAACTCACTTCCTGGCTCATAGCATCCTCAGGTAGTGGAAATGGCAACAGACTTTTGGGACTTCTGACAAGAACACTAGTCCATGGAGGCCCAACTCCTGAATTTTGAGAGGACATGTTGAGTCCAAATGAGCCAATTTGTGCAGGGGTTTTCTCAGTGATTTGAGACTTAGAAAAATGTATATCAGTGTAACTGAGTCTTTTGTAATATTATCTTGGATAATTCTATGTAAAGACAATGGTGGTGATTTTAATCTTTTAAATTGAATGACCTTAAGAGATCCCACAGCACCCTGGTCCAGAGCTAACTAAGAGATAAGTGTACTTCAATCTGCAGGCCAAGCAGAGACCTTGGTCTCTAAAGCTTGGCACATAGTCCTTGGCTCTCCACCCACACCCAGCTCTACCCTAAGCTAAAGAAAGCTGGGAGAACCCCACAAGCACAATCTCCAGCAACATATAGCAGGAGGGACATCCCATGGCCATACCCTGCGCCAAACACAAACGGCATCATCAAACACCAACTTCTGGAGATCCTGTAGCACCTTCATCCAGAGCTAAGAGTCAACTAAGAGCCAACTACGAGCAACCCCAGTGACAGCTGGAGACACGCAGCCCCTGGACCTACAACTCACTAAGAGCCAACTAAGATCTGACTAAGAATGAACTGAGAAAGCAATGGGCAGATGCCAGTACAAGAATACATATAACAATATAAAGAACAAGGCATCACCTGAAGAAGCTGGTGGTTCTACAACACCAAAACCTGAACAGAGCAATGAAGAGGAAACAGAAGGAGACAACCTTAAAAACAACTTTATGAGGATTATAGAAGCCTTAAAAGAGGCTATATTAAAAAAAAAATTCCCTTAAAGAAATAGAAGGAAATACAAACAAAAAATTGGAGGAGATTAACAAATCCCTGAAAGAAAATAAAGAGAACCAAGAAAAAGAAAATAAACAGGTGAGAGAAACATTCCAGGAATTAAAATTAAATAGAAGCAATAAAGAAGGCACAAACTGAAGCAAAGCTGGAAGTAGAAAACTTAAAGAAATGAACTGGAACTACAGATGCAAGCATAACCAACAGAATCCAAGAGATGGAAGAGAGAATCTCTGTAGTGGAAGATTCAATAGTGGCAATAGATATATCAGTCAAAGAAAACACTGAAACTAAAAAAGACATAACACAAAACATTGAGGAAATTTGGGACACCATGAAAAGACCAAATCTAAGAATAACTGGATAAAAGAAGGAGAAGAATACCAGCTCAAAGGCATAGATATTTATATTCAATAAAATCACAAAAGAAAATTTTTCCAACCTAAAGAAGAAAATGCCTATAAAAATACAAGAAGCTTATAGAACACCAAATAGATTAGACCCGACCCCCCTGAATCTGCTCACCACTTAATAATCAAACTACTAAACCTACAAAACAAAGAAAAAATATACTAAGAGCTGCAAAGGAAAAAGGCCAAATTATCTTATAAAGGCAGACCCATCAGAATAACACCAGAATATTCAATGGAAACAGTGAAAGCAAGAAGATCCTGGTCAGCTTTTATACATGCACTAAAAGGGCATGGCTGCCAACTCAGACTATTATACCCAGCAAAACTATCCATCACTATAGATGGAGTAAATAATATATTTCATGACAAAACCAGATTTAAACAATACCTACCCACAAATCTGGCTCTACAGAAAGCACTAGAAGAAAAACTCTAACATATAGAAACCAGTTACACCCAAGAAACCACAAGCAATCAATAATCCCTCAGAAGAAAAACCCCCAAAAGGGGAAATACACACATGATACCACAAAAAATAACAGAAAATAACAATCAGTGGTCATTAATATCCCTTAATATTAATGGACTCAATTCACCTATAAAAAGACACACCCTAACATGATGGATACAAAACAGAAGCCATCCTTCAGCTGCATACAATAAACACACCTCAACTTCAAAGGTAGACACAGGCTCAGAGTAGAGAGTTGGGAGAAGATTTTCCAAACAAATGGCCTCAAGAAACAAACTGGTGTAGCAATCCTAATATCTACTAAAATAGACTTCAAACTAAAATCAATCAAAAGAGACCAGGATAGAGATTACTTATTCATCTCAGGAAAAAAATTCACCAAGATGAAATTTCAATCCTGAATGTTTATGTCCCCAACACAAATACACCTACATATGTAAAAGAAACACTACTAAAGCTCAAACCCCACATCAAATGCCACACTCTAATAATGGGAGACTTCAAAACCCCACATTCACTCTTAGATAGGTCAACCAGACAGAATCTCAACAGAGAAATAAGGGGTCTAACAGATGTTATGACCCAGATGGACTTAATAGATATATACAGAAGCTTCCACCCAAACACAAAGGAATATACATATTTCTCAGCGCCCCATGAAACTTTCTCTAAAATTGACCACATACTCGGTCATAAAGCAAATATCAATAGATACAAAAAATGGGAATAACTTTTTGTATCATGTCAGATCACCATGGTCTAAAGTTAGAGTTCAATAGCAACAAAAAACACAGAGGCAGAGCCTAGCTCCCTTTCCTGCTGAAGAGCCTGCGAGAAGAGTCTGTATAAGCAAGGGGATAGGGATTATGAGGAGGAGTCCTACAGAGAGAGCTGGTTGGACCTCTGGGGAGCTCTGTGAATCAAGAACAGCTCCTGGGGAACCATGGGAAAAAGAGCTAGGCTTTCTAAGGTAGGCAACTGTCCATTAGCATGAGCAGTATGTGGAGCCTCAAGGGGTGGTATCAGACTGTGTTCCATTCCCTGCAGAGGAGCGCCTAACCCAGTCTTGATATTGGGATGAGGAAATCGGACCTGCCTGGAAGGATGTACCAGGCTGAGCTGACCTACCCTGGGATTTCCTGCCCTTTTGGGGGAGGGGACCAGGAGATGGGGTAGGAGAAGGCTGAAGGCAGGAATTGGGAAGGAGGGATTGGGACGAGAGAAGGATTGATAAGCAGGGGAATACATGGAAGAAAAGACTGTTTTTGAAAATAAATAAAAAAAAAATGACCTTATCTCCTCCAGGGAGATCCACTTTCCTCATCCCAACATCAAGACTGAGTCAGATGTTCTTCTGGAGGGAGTGGGATCCAAGGTGCCAGTCCAAGGTGTTTCAGATTCCAAGCTGTTCAGTGTTTGTAGTTTGCAGCTTGGACATGCTTTACTTTTTTTCTTTTTTGTTTAGAATCCACTAATGAGTGAGTACATCCCTTGCTTATCTTTCTGGGTTTGTGATACCTCGCTCAAGAGGATATTCTCTAAATCCATCCATTTGTCTGCAAATTTTAGAATATCAGTTCTTTCTTTGTGTAGATGTACCACAGTTTGTTAATCCATTCTTCATTTGAGGGGCATCTAGGTTGTTTCCAGTGGATAAGGTGATGTGGAGAAGAGAGAGTGACTGGAAGGGATGGGAGGGGGAAGGGAGCTTGAATAAGGGATAAAAATGGATAAAAAAATATGACTTTATTGTAATAAAAAACTGCATATATACAATATCCCAACAAAAGGAAAAAAAATGACCTTAAATTGATCTAAATTTCTAATTTCAAATTGAAAGGAAAAAGGAAAGTGAATCTACTCTAGTAATGTATGGGAACCATATGTTCCAATATTAGAAACAACACGGTGGTGACTTTTACCTACAGTAAACAGTTAACTAAGTTACAGTCTTCCTTTTGGGCCTTTTCTGATTACAGCTTTGTCATTTACCTAAATAGCACACAATGTGTTGAAGTCATTTATGATAATAATATAAAGATTTTTGCACTATTTTTTTAGAACCATCATTTTATTGCCCTTATACTATATTGCACTGTATAGATGGGTGTAATTTACTTGATAATTGCCTGAATGTCAGAATTGATGCTTGTTTCCAATTTTCACTACTACAAATAATGATGAGATGCTTATCTTACAACATGCTGCTTTATCTGCATTTTAATTTATTTCCACTGATTTGATACAAATGCAATTACTTGATCAAAGCAGTTTCTGGATGTGATTTTGGGTATAAGCATTGTTGGACAGATTATTTAAAAAACTATAACTATAATATATTCATGGACAAGGAGGCTCTCTGGGACCTCTTTGATAATGGCACTAATCCTGCCCTAGAGGGTTCTGTCTTTATTTATCAACATATCCCAAAGGCCTCACCTAGAGTCCTATCAAGCAAACCAACTTCCTTTTCAAATAAAGAAAAATAAAAACACCCTGAGACCAACTAAAATTGAAAGTTATTGCCTTTAAGCATGCATTAAAGGAAACATTAAAGGATTTTCTAAGACAGAGGGAGAGCTTATCTCAGATAAAAATATGGAAATACAAGAAATAAAGAGAATCAGAAAATGTAAATATGTGGACAAATTTAAATGTCAAATCTATATAGTGGTAATAACTTAACACACAGAATGAACAGATAAAGCCACACAAAGTATGACAGCAAGATGACAGAATTAAACTCAGCAAAGTCCTTTCATGTATAAAAGTGAGTTGAGTAGCCATTTTTATTGGGCTTTAACAGGCTGTTATAATCCTATGGAGTCATTAAAGAAAATGGAAAAACGTGATAACTAAGGTGGCAAGACAGACGGGATGGGAAGATAATTCAAAATCATTTTTAAAAATGTAAGCACGGTGGTGGCAAAACTCCTAATATATCAGCAACTATGCTGTCAATGGACTACATACAATGATTAAAAATGCAACATCTCTGTTGACAAAGGTGAGGGTGAAACCAGATACCTGAGACATGAAGGCAGACAGAGGTGGTGGAGGTGGATGGGAAGAAAGAGGATCTAAGGTCATATGGGAGAACAGGAGGGAAGAGAATCAACAAAAACAAATTCTTTTTGAAAATGCCATAAAACATCCTCTTCTGTGTGTGCTAATTAGAACATAAAATACATAGCCATGCACAATATTATGGAGGATTTTGGTGTCAACTAGCCACAAATTAGAATCTCCCAAGGACAGAGTCTCAGCTGAAGAACTGTTCTGACTGTTTTGATTGATGTCACAGTGGCCATGCTAAATGTAGGTGGCATCTTCTGGTGGCAGCCCCCATTTTAAAATGACTTGGCAGAAAGAAGTTTATCTTGCATTTTGTTTACTTGGTTTCCATTCTTGTTGCTGCTGATTTCATTCCTGACATTGGAACTAGCATTTCCATGTTTTCATTGTGGACTAGGGATCAGTGGCTCCCAGGAATCTTCCAGGTGTGTTTCAGGTACCAGAGGAGCACTGAGACTGCCTGTCAGTGTTAGCAGGACTAGAGCAGGGATTCTCAGCCTGTGAGTCATGATCCCCACAGAGGTTATATGTCAGATAACCTGCATAACAGATATTTACATTATGAGCCATAACAGTAGTACATTTACAGTTAGGAAGTAGCAACATAATGATTTTATGGCTGGGGTCACCATACCATGAGGAACTGTTATTAAAGTGTCACAGCATTGGAACATTGAGAGCCACTTCTCTAGTGTAAATGAAAACACTAACACACACACATACAAATAAAAATGAAACCTCTAAAGATTAGTAAAAATAATTTAAACTTGAGGTATAAGAACACAAAAGAGTACTTTACCAGAGACTAGGTGTCCACTGCCCACTAACATCCCTTAAAACCTGTCCACCAACCCTAGGCTGCACCCTCTCCTCTGGGCTCCATATCCTGGGCCTACAACTTCAGAAGCAGACTTGGCTTTACTGGAGCTTGAGCTGGATCTGGAAACTCCAGCCCAGCAGCTCTGTTGGAGGCCAGACTGGTACTAGGGACTCCAGGTAAGATACTACCCTCCACCCAGTCAGCCCTTTAAAGCCTGCCTATGGAGGAAGTATGTCACTGTGGGGGCGGGCTTTGGAGTCTCTTTTTCTTCAATTTCCCTCAGTATTACAGTGTGTCAGCTCCCTGTTGCCTGTAAGATGTAGCACCCTGTCTGCCTGCTATGTTCCTCTTTGTGATCATAATGGATTAACCTCTGAAACTGTAAGTGAGCCCCCCCCAAACCTCTGAAACTGTAAGTGAGCCCCCCCAATTACATTTTTTTCTTTTTAAGAGTTGCCATAGTCACGGTATTTTCACAATAACAGAAATTCAAACTAAGACACTGCCCAACAATCCCAGACCTCATCCCTCCCATAGGTTCCATATTCCTGCCTACATTCCTGAGGAAAACTTCAGCTTTTCCAGATGCCAGGCTGGATCTTGGGATGCCCAAGTAAGACACTGCTCACCATTACTACTCCTTAAAACCCACTCAACAACCCCAGACTCTGTACCCCAATCCCATAGGCTTTACACTAGCCCTCACAGCCCTGGCAGCCTTATGCAAGGCCAAGTTGGACCTAAGGACCCCAGGAAAGACACTGCCAGCCACCCACTAAACCCCTCTAAGCCTGCCCACAATTCCAGACTGTACTCCCCTCCATATCCTGCCCAACAACTTTGGAAGAAGACTTCTGTTTTACCAGGGGCCAGTCTAGATCTAGGGACCTCATCCCTTGAGCTCCATATTCTGGTTTACAACTTCAGAAGAAGACTTTAGCTTCACCAGAGGTTTGGCTGGATCTAGGGACCCCAGACCCCCTTATACCTCAGCTGGGATACCCTCCTAGACCTGAAGACTTGCTAGTCACCAGAACCCTTTGCCATTTAGGCTAGAAGACCAGAGAGGAATAAAAAAGAAAAACTATGGAACAAGGAACAAAACACCATCCAACCAAGACAAATGTAGGAATTAACACCTAGACCTATAATTATCCCAAACCCAGATGACTAAACACCAGTGTAAGAGCACAATCAATAACAGAAAGGCCAATATGTCACCATCAGAGCCCATCTGTTCTTCAACAGAAAGACCTGAACAATCCAAACATAGCTACAGCACAAGAAAATAACCTTAAAATGACCTTATAAAGATGACAGAGGTCTTTAAAGAGGATATAAAAAAAAACTTAAAGAAACTGAAGAAAAGTCAAACAAAAATATTAAGAAACCAGTAAACCCTAATAGAACGCCAAGAAAGCAAAGAGAAAGCTGTTGAAGGTCTGAGAATGGAAATAGAAGGAGCACCATGGAAATCAAATGGAAGGAAATAGAAGGAGCACCATGGAAACCAAATGGGAGGACTCCTACAAACAGGAAACCTGAGTGAGTGAGCAGAATGACAGATGCAAACATCAACAAAATACAAGAGATGGAAGAGAGAATCCCGGGCATTGAAGACATGATAGAATAAATAAATGGACTGGTCAAAATAATGTTAAATCTAAAAAATTCCTAACACAAAACATCCAGGAAATTTGCGACACCATGAAAAGACCAAACATAAGAATAATAGAAATAGAAGAACGAGAAGAAACTCAGTTCAAAAACACAGAAAATATATTTAACAAAAATCATAGAAGAAAATTTTCTTAGCCTAAAGAAGGACATGCCTACATAAGTTACAAGAAGCTTACAGAACACCAAATATATTGGATCAGAAAATAAAATCTTCAACACTAAACATACAGAACAGAGTATTAAAAGTGGCAAGGAAGAAAGGCCAAGTAACATAGAAAGGCAGACCTATTAGAATCACACATTGAGAATGAGTTCTCATTGGAGACTCTAAAATTCAGAAGGACCTTGGTGATGTGGGATGTTTTTCTCTATGCTGCGAATATCATTGGTCAATAAAGGGACTGTTTTGGCCTATTACAGGGCATATTAGAAGCAGGCAGGAAATCCAAGCATAGATTAAAAAAGGGATGCAAAGTCAGACAGAGATGCAATTCAGCCATCCAAAAAACAAAACAGGAAAAAATAAATAAATAAGCCATGGGCCACAGAGCAAAACAAATTAATAAAAGTAAGTTAAGATCAAAAGCTAACTAACAATGAGCCTTAGCCATAGGTCAAACAACATGTAATTAATATAAGTGTCTTCTCATGGTGGTTTGAAGGAGAAAAATCTCAGACTTGGGCATATGAACTTTCTCAGTTGGTGGTACTGTTTGAGGAATTTAGGTTTAGCTTTGCTGAAGGAGTGTGTCATTTGGGGCCTTTCCTGTGTTGGCTTTGAGATGAAAAAGACTCTCCTACTTTTCTCATTTCCTTTACTTTGTGTTCTGGGTTTCCTGTTCCAGCAGCCATGCCTAGAGCCTGCTACCTGCTACTGTACTCTCTCTCCACCATTACAAACTCCAACACTCTGGACCTGTAAGACTAAGGAAACCCTTCCTGCCATAAGTTGCCTGGGTCATGATGTTTTTTTTTTTTATCACAAAACAGAAAAATAACTGTTACAGCTCAGTATTAGTAATTAATACTAATAATTAACCACAATACAGAAAGATGTGGATAGATATAAGAAGGGAACACCATTCAATGCATAGTGTTGCCTCTCCTTTGAGAACAGGCCAGGCCATGTGTAAATCAACATAGGGGGTTCTTCCCTTAGAAATAAACCTGGGTGAATAAATGAAGTTCCCTTTCATTGATTGGCTTAAGTCATAGTTACAGAAATGTTTCACTCAAAAATTCTGCAGCTGTACAGAAAGAGGGAATGGTATTGAGGTTGTGTGAAGGACCAGGGAGCTTCTAGAGAAACAGTCCAGATGTCCAAGGAAAGGGGCTAGGGTGCATGGCCTTGACTGACTCAAGGGCAAAGATGGGACTTCAAGGTGGGGAACACCTTCTACATTTGGCTGCCATAACTGGAAACTGTGGCTGTGTGGAGAGAGAGAAGGCAGACAAGTGGGGAGGGTTCCAGTATCTAAGATGTAGCACATGTCCCAAGACATAAGCACAGGGTGGATTTCTAATATAGACTTCGTGTTTAACAAAAAGGATATTTGGGCAATAAGACAGACCATTTGGAAGTATCAGCTCTGAACCCATCCCAGCAATGAGCCTGGGTGAACCATAGGTGAGTTCTCCTCTGTTGAGCTGCTTTTGGTATTTTATGAGCTTTCTAGGGAGGTATATGATGGTGTAGCCAAAGGGTGTAGAATACAGAGAACTTATTACAGAGTAATAAGAAATTACATTGGCTATAGTCACAGGGACCATTGCAGAGAAAAGTGCTCTCATAGAGTGAGAATGGCCAATGGCAAAGGGGCCTTTGTGCTCACTAACATGTTGAAGCTTAGTACTGTTTTTAAATCTCTGGAACAAAGAAATTTCCTAAGGGGTCATTTTCTATCTAGGTGATTGATAACATATTGAGATTAACTCTTTAGGGAGAGAACAATTATATAGCTTTTTAGCCAAAGCTAGAGAGACATATTGAACCCCACTTTTTTAAATCCCCAAATTATGTGACAGAATAGACTTATTTTTAAGTTTAAAAAGAAAATAAATAAATTTGTTTAAAAAATGGTCATGCTTTACAGAGGCTAGTCTTTTCTCACTGGGCTTCTTTAAATCCTGCTATATCCACCTTCTTCCTGTGTGTGGTATCTTAAATTTTGAGAAGAAATTGTGATGTTCCTTCTTTCCTTCACATATTTGAAATGCTTAGGAGAGTTATTGTGATACTTTTTTTTCCTAAAAATTAATGTGTAACCAAAGACACAGGGGGTGGGGCCTGACACAGTGGGTGGAGCCTGACACGGGGGTGGGGCCTGACACAGGGGGTGGGGCCTGACTCAGGGGCTGGGGCTTGACACAGGGGATGGGACCCGACACAGGGGGTGGGGCTTGACATAGGAGGCCTGAAGCTGATCATGACAGAAGTGTCCATCTGGGATGACCTTCAAGCAGGCTAATCTCAAACCAACTATATAGCTCAAGGTTTTTCTCTTTTTTGTTTTTCTTTAGCTGGGTTTGTGAGATTAAGCCCATTTCTATATAAGCCTGAGTAATGAAAATTAAACAAGGGGCTCTTTAACCCTCGGCAATACCAGAGAACAACACTGCAATTGGTCAGCATGATGGAGTTTACCTGGACAGGTGTACTCTGTTGTTCCCCCAGAGTCTTGGTGATTGGCTGTACTTGCCTCCTACAGGGATCAGATTGGACCAATTAGGAGGCTTCTCTGATTCCTGGTTGGAAGCATGTCTTTGTTATTGAATGCCTCTGTGTATGTGGTAGGGGAGGGGCTCTCCAACTATCAAAAGTCACAGTCAAATATATGACTGCAATTGAAGCTAGTAGGTTTTGTAGGAGAATTCCAAGGGAAGTGTCTCCCATCAGCCTTGGGTTCTGCCTACTTTAGGCAGAGCCAGCACATGGTTGGTATATGCTTAAGACCCAGCAAGACTAATGTAGCTCACGAGCATCTGCCTCCCAATATCCCCACCCTCACCATGAGATGTTGATCTGCTTCTATAGAAATTCATTGCCTATAGTATCCCTTGTCTTGTATTTCTTAGTCCTATTTGGTGCCCATTGGTACCTAGCACCCAGCAAACATTCATTAGACATTCAGGGGACACACAGGTAACAAAATATATTGCTTTCTTCTCCAAGCTCACTATGGCCCTTAAGTGGGTAAATAATTGATTTACTTGCTTTAATGAATATAAAATGAATTCTTTAATGAATATTTATTTAGGAGATAGATAATATTTACACCTACACAGTGCCTTGCAGATATACCACACTTAAATATTACTGAGAAAATCCCAATACAGCATTAAACAGTCATCCTTCTGTGAGTGTATATGTGAACATCCTCCCCTTACACACACACACACACACACACACACACACACACACACACACACACACACACATACTTCCACTTCAGAAATATTTCTTTCAATTAGAGGAATGCCTGCAGAAAAAAAATCTCATTGTAAAGAAGCAAATTCTAATGTAGAAATTAATGTATTCGGTGCCTACCATGCATTGACTTTGTACCCAGCACAGAACATGTTTATAAAGGGCATGCAACAGTGAATGCCTTACTGAAGAAGCAACAGAGCAGTTGTTCTGGAGGCTAGAGTCCAGTGGGTCTGGATAACTTCTTGTGCTGAGGGAGATGGCACAGAATCCCTAAGTCGTGGAAGAGGTGGCACTCTAAGACCAAAGCTATGTGACAAGCTGAAGAGGAAGTCCAGGTATACTCAGTTTCTTGTCAAATCCATACAGAATGGCTTCTGGAAAAAGAATAGTTTTTTTATTTGCATTCAACATTATTCTCATCAGTTGTCTACTGAGCTACATAGAGAGATGGTCATGGAATTATGCGACACCAGGCCAAGGTAAGAGGAGCCTGATGAGTCAGTGACTACAGGGAGTCTAGGCAGGTAAAGTTAAGGTTTCAGGGTTTTGCAGAAGAGAAGGTGAGTCCTGTGTCACCTAAAATGGTTAGGGGACAGGCACAGTTCTGCACAGGCAAAAGTGTGAGGGAAGGACAAAGGAGGGAAAGCAGACCAGGTTGATAGAGGAGAGTCAGGGTGTTAGGTCATGAGGACACACTCCAAAAGGTGGATACTAGAGCGTGGCTGAGACCATGAGGGTCTTAAGGGAAGAGGGTCAGATGAGATGGTGTGTGCAGGAGTTCAGAGAATAGAGACCTGAGGTGGAACAGGAAGTCAGATGTGACCGTGTTGCCACCCAGCTCAGTCTCCTTGTGCTTTGACAGATTCAGTTTCTCTATGTGAAAAATCAGTGACAGAAACAATCTCATAGACCTCTCAATAGTCTGTCCAGTTCATCAGTATTAGCTGTCATTATCATGGGGCCAAAGTAATGGGAAATGATTTTAAAATGCGTAGACAGAACAGAAAATGAGTGTTAGTTCTGTGGATAGGATGTCTTTTATAATTTAAAAACCAAAAAAGTCTTTTCAAAACCCTAGTTCCCTCAGTGAAGCTCGCAGGTGTTTACCTCAGCATTGGTGGTCAGGAAGAGTGCTGTCTTTCCAACTCTAGACCTCTGAAGACCACAGTCTCAGTCACGTTGAAGCTCTGATACCTTCCCCTGCCCCTAAGTCTGCCTGGCCTCTAAGGCATTCACACCATATGGCATAGCTGCTGAAGACTCTGAGGCTTCCAAAGTATCAGACTGAGTGTTGCCATAGACACTAATTTAGTATTATATATAGTCCCACTAAAATTTAAATGCTTACTAAGATTAAGAAGTAGGTAGAAACCCCTTCTAAGTAGCTGATGCTCGTGGGTATTAGTTTTTATGATTCACTCAGCTGTTGGAGTCAGTCTCAGCTTGTCTCTGGTACCCAAAGCCTGTGTCACTACAACAGTGCCAGTGTCCCATCAAGTTCTAGCTCAAGATGCTACCACCAGGAAACTAAACAGCTTCTAAGACTCTTTCAACCAATGTTGTGGCCAGTTTTCAAAGTGAAAGAATTGGGAGAAAAAAGTCAGTTTTTAATTGAATCGCTACAATGTACTAGTAAGGCTAGTTAAACACATAATTAATTGTTGTAACTATAGCAACAGGATTAACTGGCACTATTAGGGTGGGCACCAGGGGTTCAAAGAGAGACTCTTAAGAAGACAAGTGTTAGAGATTGCAGAAAATAATTCACTTGCCTCCGGTGGTTCTCCAGAGAGCTGCACACTCTTTTGCAACCCAAAATAAATCCATTTAATAATATTTTCTTAGATTCATGCAGCTTTTCTTACCCCAGTGGGCCCTAGGGTACTTTGTAAGTCATGAACATAAATATAGATCTGGAATAATGTATCAGGCCAGATTTTTCTAGTACCTAAACAACTCTCTGGTGGTTTGTTCTTCACCTCTGGAAGCTCCATTACCTTCAGGATACACACAATCAGTAATTTATTAAGTGGAGTCCCCACAGGTCTGTCCAAGGAATGAAAACTCTGGTACACAGAGAGGTGGCTCCTGAGATAGGACGTTTATTTATTTATGCTCTACTTTATTCCAAAAAGGATTAGAACAGCCTTACAAAATACACAGAATATATCAGCATGAAATAAATACTAGCAGGAAATTCAAGCCTGGGCACATTACAGAAAGAAAGAAATGTCTAAATATACAGAAGCTATTTGTCCTTACATTATAAGAGGATGGAAATAAAGGGAGTGGCTTGAACTAATTAAAAAATTTCTCAGAAGTTCATGGTCATCTCATGGGTAAAACTAAGGACTATGTATGTGTCTTGGTGATAGTTGACCCCATAGAGAATAAAGGTCAAAAACAGAAGAATAAAAACTTAATTTTCTTTTACAAAACTGTGTAGGAAAATATCTTTGTGATCCTTTGGTGGAATAAGGTTTTCTTTATATAAAGGCACAAAAGGAAAGTGAAGAAGAGAAACTGGAAAAAAAATAGAGATATGAATATGATCAAAGCACATCGTGGTGTGTGTGTGTGTGTGTGTATGTATGTGTGTGCACGTATGTGTGTGTATGTGTGTGTGTATGTATGTGTGCACATATGTGTGTGTATGTGTGTGTGTATGTATGTGTGCACATATGTGTGTGTATGTGTGTGTGCGTGCTTATGTGTGTGTACACATATGTGTATGTATGTGTGTGTGCACATATGTGTGTGTGTGCACACGCATATGTGTGTGTATGTGTGTATGTGCACATATGCGTGTGTGTGTATGTGCATGGGGGTGCATGTGTGCCAACACACATGCATGTGTACACTTAACAAAATATCTTACTTGGAACACTTAATAGATGATAATTTGAAAATGCTTTCAGCTGGACATGGTGGCTCATGCCTGTCATCACGGCACTCTCAAGCAGGAAGACTAAATTTCAAGCCTGTCTGGGCTACATTATGAGATCCTGTCTGTGAACAATACAAAGATAGGGATGTATCTCAGTGGCAGAGAGCATGCCTAGTGTGTTCAAGACCCTGGGTTCAATCTCTATTGAGCGCTGTGCTCCTGGAACCCAGCATGGAGTCTCATGAATGTAACGGCAACAATGCATCAGGAGGGCTAATGAGTTCAAGGGTAGCCAGGACTACATGGCAAGGCTCTGTTTCAAAGACAATTAAAAAGAATAAACAAGCAACGGTCAATTAAACCTCTATACTCTTAAAAAGTAGAGAAGAAAAGGGGTGGGGACAGATACAGGAGACATTTGCAAAATATACATATATATTACAGAATATTTAAAGTTTGACAACAGGATGCCAGATAATTCCACACAGAAGGGCAAATCATATAAAGAAATAATTTATAGAACAAAATTCCTAAATTGCCCAAAAGGACATTCTTATAAAAGATTTCTGGCCCTGTTTGGGCCAGAGGTCTGACCTGCCCTCTGGGTAATAAATAAAAATTTATTAAAAAAGCGACTTTTATTCACACTTTTTGGCTTATGTCTCAGGCACATTACTAGCTAGCTCTTTCATCTTAACCCAACCCATTTCCATTAATCTACATGCCTCATGGCCCATTGGCCCTAGCTCACCTGGGTGCTACATGTTTCTTCTTTGGTGGCTGGATGGAGACTTCCTGACTCCACCCTCCTTCTACCTGTCTCTATTCTGATTCTTCCACCCACTTCTACAGTGCTCTACATAGGCCAAAACAGCTCTTTATTTATAGAATTACATACAGAGAACAGTCTCACCATAGGACATAAAAAACCTACTCATCTCCAGAAAATTAAAATACAAATGACAATGAGATTCTACTTTATGCATCAGGTTGGCAGAAGCTAAAAATACTAAGAGACAGTGAGAGAGGAGGAGAGATGCTTTTCAGGTAGGAGGAAGCCTGGTATATCCCCTTTGGTCAGTGGCCTAAGAAATCTTGGTCACACTTCCTATGAAGGACAGTTTAGCCAGCCTAGTGGAGAGGAAGCACCCATAAGTTCCATTTGTTAGTTCCATTATCATGGCTAAGTTACTTAGTTAAGCCTCTGATTTTAAAACTAATGTTTGATGATTACATGAAATAATTTCTTAACTATTTATTGTATACAACACATGGTCACCAGCATCACTAGTGATTAAAAAAAAAAAACAAAACCCTAATAAGGCTCACAGAGACGGGCTTTCGAACTCTTCTTAAGGTATATGATAGTTTGAGAAATGTTACCCATAGGCTTATGTGTTTGAATACTTAGTCCCCAGTTGGTGGCACTGCTTGGCCAGCATTAGAAGGCACAGCTTTGCTAGAGGAAGTGTGTCACTGGAAGGGGACCCTACTTTAGGCTCACTCTTTCTGGTTCATACTTGGTGGGTGGAAGTGGCCTCTCAGCTTTCTGCACTTACCACCATGCCTGATGCTTGCTATCAGGCTTCCACACTGCCTTGTTCTCCTGTCCCTCTGGAACCATAAGCCCAAACAAATGCTTTCCTCTATAAATTGCCTTAGTCATGGTGTTTTTTTTTTTTCTCATGGTAATAAGAAAGTAGGTATAGAGAAGTTCATAGCAGGAAGTATGTTATTCCTGGCCAGATCCTGCCAATGCTGATGTTTTTGGAGAAATATAGAAGACTTTAGACTAAAAAGGGGATTTAATAAAATGAGCTAAAAGGGTCATGCTGGTAGAATCTTGGAAAACAGTAGTTCTGAGGGCAGTGGGGACTGTTAAAGCCCAGTGCACGAGGTTTCAGAGGGAAGTGATCCTAGCATCTGGACTAGAGCCTATTCATGTGATAGTTTGACACAGAATATGTGTTGAGGAATATAGTAGAACGGCCCATGGGGTCGAGGAAATTGCCTCAAACCAGTTGCCAACACATGAACATAATGTATTTCCTTATAAGCCAACTTGGAATCTGCCTGATGGCCTAGCAGCCAGCACTGTGAGAGGTCCTGATCATGCCCAGTCATTGAGAGGTGATAGCACAATGTCGTTGTCAAATTGGGACACAGCCTGGGGGCTAGAAGCAGGGTATATAAGGAAGGTTTTCCCTATTTCTGAAAAAGGGATTTAGCCATTTGCTGCTCACCTGACTCCTGGGGCCAGTGTCATTGGGCCTGCTTTTTCTCATCCCTTCTCCAGAGGGAACTGTTAGGACTCAGCAAAGGGGAATATTAGGTTAAGATATGTTACATTCATTTATGCTGTGGGATATTTGCTTAATGATTCAAAATGTGTTGCATTCTTTTAGGTTGCATTTGTTTAACTCTGTAAAGCTGTGTTACTTTGCCTGTCCAAAACACCTGATTGATGGTCTAATAAAGAGCTGAATGGCCAATAGCTAGGCAGAAAAGAGAATAGGTATGACTGGTAGGTAGAGAGAATAAGGAAAGGGGAAAATCTAGGCTCAGAAGAAGAGCAAGGAGCAAAAACAGGAGAAGGAGAGGAGGATGCCAGGGGCCAGCCACCCAGCCACCCAGCCAGCTGTGGAACAGGAAGGAAAGAGATACACAGAATAAAGAAAAGTTAAAAGCCCAGACTAAAAATGTAGTTAAAGAGAAATGGGATAATTTAAGTTAGAAAAGCTAGCTAGAAACAAACCAAGCTAAGGCATTCATAAGTAACACTAAGTCCCTCCATGTATTTATTTAGGACCTGGGTGGTAGGCCCCAAAGAATAAAAGAAAGAACCCAACTACATTTTGGCATCCCAATGCAAGGTCTGTATTTTCTTGTAGGGCCTGAAAAGGTGAAAAAAAAAGTTACAGCTACTTAAAGAAGTTCTGCCATATAGCAGAACACCTAAACAGCTTTTTCACACTAAACACAAACAAACAAAAAACTAAGTAAAAAAAATACTTGTCACAGTACAGGGCACTGGCATTCCAGAGCTGTGGGCTGAATGCAGTTCTTGGTCACTTACCTTCAACCAGGCCTGTGGGCTTTAGGCTTGGCTTTCACAACCCAAGAAGAAGATAGAGCTGACCACCACAGCCACCAAAGCTTCGGTGGAGGTCCTAGCTGAGCATCTTAGCAGTTTACAGGCCTATTCCATCAAAAAAAGACTAGAGATATGCAATAAAAGATGTCCAGATTAGGCAGGAAAAACTCTAAATAGGTTCTGGTGTGTTTAAAATGTGTGTAAGTTTAAGAAAGAAGAGAGGATATAGACAGTTACAGGAAGAAATCAGTTTAAAAATAATAAAGTATTTTTAAAAGGGAGAGTAAAATAATATAAAAGAAGAAAGCTATGTAACAATAGGAAATACACAGGGCGTCTGGATCCTATCTATGTAGCATTGTGTTGATTTTAAATTTTTGATTGCTAATAAGCAAATGACAGCTGCTAAGTGACACGGGATTGAAAGAGGCACTGATGTACTTTAGGAATGCCTTAACTTAAAAAATAGAAGTCACAAAATGTTTCTGTTAAATAGAAGTCAAAAATGCTTTGGAGAAGTGCTTTTGTTTCCATGGGAAATAAGAGGCTGTGGATTCCTTCAGGATTAAAATGGATAGGTTTGATTAAGGGGGACTGCCTGAATCTTGACAGGTGATATAAGTCAACAAAGGTTACTGCTGGTCTTCCTAGGACTTGGCTAAATACAAATGGGCTGAATAGTACAAGTGTGATTTTTACTTGATAACTGTTTTGTTGTATATATTTTACTATGCTAAAGTTAAAAACTTTCATTTTTATTTAGACCAAAGGGGTAAATGTTGTGGACTATTAGTTTAAAATGTCTTACATTTGTTTATGCTGTGGAATATTTGTTTAATAATGCAAAGATATGTTGCAAATTTGCCTCCCTAAAACACCTGATTGGTCTAATGAAGAGCTGAATGGCCAATAGTGAGGCAGAGAGAATCAAGAGGAGGAGAAATCTAGGCCTGAAAAATGCAAAGAAGAGGTCGCCAGCGGCCAGCCAGTCACAGAGTCAGCCATGATAGAAGAAGGCAAAAAAGATATATAGAATAAAGAAAGCTAAAAAGCGCAGGTGCGAAATGTAAAGGGAAATAAGATAATATAGAAAAGCTGGCCAAGCTAAAGCTAGGCATTCATAAGTAGGAATAAATCTCCATTTATTTTGGATCTGGGTGGCAGGCCCTCAAAGAGTTAAAAAACCAAAACCAAAACCAAAATAACTACAAGTATGCCTGCTTTTGGTCCATGTTCGGAGAACTTGTATGAGGCTAAATTTAAAAGTAATGGATGGAGATTTTTGGTGGAGGAAATGTCCAGATTGCATAATCTTAAATTTCTGGCATGGTTATTGTTGATAATACTTATACAGATCTACAATAAAAGAATGCAAATGGATTACAAAAAGTACAAAATGTTATATTTTATGGAGAAAAGGGGAAACCAAGAATCTTAATGTTGCTGCCAGACCCAGGCATCTAAGCCCAGTTACTGAGAGAACCCTTAATCTGTACTGTGACAATTGAGAGATGCCATCAGGGAAAGACTCTGCCCAGATAAGCCTCCAAGTTCTGAAAGAAGGCCTTGGGTGTTTTCTGATCCTAGGAAGCAAATGAATAAAGTGCTATTGCTAAAAATGATTCAACGGAGCTAGTTTCTGTCCTAAGGAATTGCTCAGCTTGGCAGTGTCATCCATGCTATTATGGTTTTAGAGGCGTGAAGGATTGTAGCATGAATTCAGGTTGTACTGAAAGAGACTCAGAGCCAGATATCAGGGAAAGGCTGAAATATCAGAGAGAGGAAATACCACAGTCAAATCTCATCCAGCTATCTTCCAACTTCTTCAGCCTGGATCCTGGTCACTTCTGCCTGCACTGGTTTCCAATGCTGCCTTAAGTAGCCTTCTCACCCAGCTGTATCCCATCCAGGTTAAGATTAAAGACATGAGCTACCCTATTTGGTAGTCAGCCTTGAATTCACAGGAACACCGAAAGATCTCTGTCTCTGGTGTTATTGGATTAAAGGCATAGATCACCAACCTGTTTTCCCTTTGCTGGGATTAAAGGTGTGTGCCGTTGAAGCCCAGCTGTTTGGCCTTGTACTCAGAGATCAAGAAGTTCCTGAGCTGTCTGCCTGGTTTTTGACTGTGTGTTGATCTCTGAATATTTCAAGTTTTATTAAATATGTAACATATAACCACAAAGGATGAAAAAGTGAAGGAGTCATGAATTCTTCCTCTGTAAGATCAGGGAGCCACTGGGCCCAGACAGTGGTTGTGAGGGGAATTGTAAAGCCCTCAAAAGAGCAGGAGGCTGTAGGAGGCTATTGCATGAAGGCATGGAAGTGAAGCCCATGTTACATACAGTAGAAGCCACAAGACATAGGAAATGGCATGGAATCATGCTAAGAAGATGTGTTTGCATGGAGTGGAACCATACCAAGAGTGTGGTGCAGGCACCTTGTTGGCAAGGTTACATGCCTTTTGGAAATAAGGATACAAGACATGGAGCTCTAGGCTTCAGTGTTTACCTGCTGGGCTTTGGTCCAGTATATTCAACAGTGCCCCAGTTCCTCCCTTGGAATGAGAAATGTCTTATAGATTTAATTAAGGTATTTGAATAGTTAGTCCCCAGTTGGTATTTTGGGAGGCTTAGGTTGTTCAGCCCTGCTGGAAGAAGCCATGGGGGGCAGACCTTGGGAGTTTATAGCTTCATCCTACTAACAGTTTACAATTTCTACTTTGTGCTTGTGGCTGAGAATGTGACCTCTCTTTCCAGGGTACCTGTCATTTGCTGTTGAGCCTCCCTGCTATGATGGACTCTTATCCTCAGGAAATGTAAGCCAAAAGAAACACTTTCTTTTTTGCTATAAGTTGCTTTTGATCATGATTATGATAGCAATAGAAAAGTGACTAATGCAAACAGTAGTGTTGTAATTAGTAAATAGGTAAACCAAAACATCCCTTAGAAGTAGAGAACAATTAAGTTCCTAGAGGCTGATCTTGAGTTCTATTTCTCACAGTGTGCCAGTGTTTCATGAAAGTATTGTGGTGGTGCCTTTTTCTATGGTTACTTTAATGGCATTGCTATCTTCATTTGACCTGTATTTATGTTTGATGTCTGGTGCAGATCGTATAGTTCATATCTAGATGCTCAGTAGCTTACACTCTTCTCCAGTCAACACTGTCTCATAGGTGGTCATCAAATTGTAAATATCAGAGTTATGCATTTGAAAGGAGTTATGCATTTGGGAGACTTGTTCTGTTGGACTACGGGGGAGGAGACAGTGCAGGCCACAGAGCTCTTAATCCATTACCCACAATCATCTTTATAGCTCAAGATGTAGAAAAGAGAAAAGCATTCTGCTTCTATATACACACAGAGAATAGTAGAAAAGCCTGGATAGTACCTTGGAGGACCAGAGATGGAGATGTATCTCCCAGGATACTGCTCAGGAATAGCAGTCAGATTCTGTAATTCACTGGCCATTAGGGATCTACAAAATCTCTGAGTTACATTGCTCAGTTCTTGGAGCTTCCTTGTATATGTCAAATACCCCTATCCCTCATCACTGTAACTATGTCATGTGAATGTATATGTTACTCACCAATAAACTCAATGTATGGTGAAGTTGAGTATTATGCATGGCACAGGCTAATGTTTTTCTTTAGTCCTCATTATTTCTCTCTGGTATATATTCTGAGAACAAGAAACACCTGACTCAGTCTTGATGTTGGGGGGACAAAACTGGATCTGCCAGGAGTGGATGCCATGTTGGGACATTGGGACCTTGGGACCTCCTGCCCTTGCTGAGGAGGAGATGGGGAGATATGGAGAAGAGAGTGTGACTGGAAGGGGTGGGAGGGATAAGGGACCTTGAACAAGAATATACACGGATGGAAAATGTGACTTTATTCATGATAATAAATAAAGACACAAAGAAGGAAAGAACAAAAAAGAAACCACTGTTGTATATTCTCGCTTTTTGGCAAAGGGCAAGGGCCTCTTTCACTTAACAACAGAGTAGAATGATGTATCATATTTCTGGGTCTCAAATTTTACTTCCTAATACACAAAAATGTATTTGGGGAACTAAGGCCAAAATTTTTTCACATTATATTGTAATGGTTCATTTGATCACTCAACTTATTTCTTTATTTAGTTATTTATATATTTATTTTCATGTGTAGGCATGCATGTAAAAAGACACATAGAGGTCAGAGAACAAGTTTTGGGAGTCAGCTCTTCCCTGCCACCTTCTGGGATGCAGGGATCAAACTCAGATTCTTGGGTCCACATGTAAGTGCCTGTAACCAATGAGAAACCTTGCCAGCCCTCATTAGTCTTTCTTAGCAAGGGATCACCAGGTTTTTTTTTTTTTTTTTTTTTTTTTTTTTTTTTTTTTTTTTTTTTTTTTTTTTTTTTTTTTTTTTTAACGGAAGAATTTACTTTCTTTAAGATGTTTGTGGTTTGTGGAGGCAGGGCCTGGTGGGACAAAGACCTGTTATCTCAGATATGCAGAAGACTGAGCTAAGAGGTTCATAAATTCAAGGCCTGCCTGGGCTACAGAGTGATATCAAAGCTATTTTAGGAAACTTCATGAGGCTCTGCTTCAAATAAAAAGTAGGAAAGAGTTCTAGGGATATAGCTGCAAAATAGTACACTTGCCTGCCGTGTGCAAGGTCCTGAGTTCAATCCTCACCAGCACCCCCAACCAGAAAAATCATGTGTGACAGTTATATATGGAGACAGCTATCCAGGGAATGAGGATAAAATAAGAAGTAGGAATATATCAGTGGTTCCTGGCCACTCATTCTACTCAGTGGCTGCTTCATGCTCGTCCCATGAAGGGTCTGCTGTTAATAACACTGTGCGATTTTCCTCCACCTGTATCCCAGCTCCTTAAGAATGGAGGTGAAAATTTGGTATGTGACTGATTCTTTTCTCTCATTACTCTGTGATTTGTGTTTGCCTGTAAGACATGTGATGGGAGGCTCTCGCCTTAATATATATACTCACAGGAAGCATGTTTGTTTTGTTGCTTCCCAACTGAACAGAGTCAAGCTTACAGTGCATGCTCTGAGATTCCCCAATATATTTATTACCCATTTTGTCCCAATGACCTCTATCTGATTTGCAGGCTGTAAGTACAACATGCAGAAGATGCTTGGCTCTGTTCATGAGGTCATAGATCAACTTGCAAACCTTGTCCCTGTGCCATTTCTTTCTTTTCCTTTTTTTTTTTTTTTTTTAAAAAAAAAAAAGAAACATTTTTTCAGGGTTAGAAAGCTGCCTTTAGAATGACCCCAGGGACCATATGGGCAACAAGCCAGTGTTTGAGAGGACAAAAGAAAAGTGTTGGTGTCTCCTCTTGCCTGAACTTGAAGTAGCAAGGAAAGTCAGCACATGGCCTCTTTCATGGGAAGGTCAAGTTTGACATCTCATGTCAGGGGAGAGAAGAAAAAAGGATCAGTCACTTTTTCTTTTGCTGGGTTCTGTGTGATACTCCCAACACAGAATGTGCTCATATTCTCTCATTCTTTCTCTCTCTCTCTCTCTCTCTCTCTCTCTCTCTCTCTCTCTCTCTCTGTCTGGTATGAAATGAACATTGGTCTGTGATCTTGTGTTCTCATACTTTCACTCTATGGATAGTTGTTTACTAAAGATTTACATTTCTAGATTAAACATTTTCTCAATAGGCAAACATGATCAAGGTCACTGTATGATTCAGAAATGTTATTTCTTGTTTACAAACCTCCAAACTAAAACCATGGTGTTCAACAGGCACTGGCATTTTCATGTTCACAGGTTCATTTTTTACAGTGTCAGAGGATAGAAGGGTAGAAACAAATCAGAATAGATGGATGAAACCCACATGGACAAGTGTGTGCAGCATGTACACAGGTTCACACTCCAACGTGGAGACTGTTACTAAACATTAGCAATGTTCCTTTTGACAAAAGCCCTTTATCCTGCATAGCTTTGCTCCAAGTAATCTAAAAATCACTAAGGCACAAGTTAAACAAAACTCTAACCAAATGGCGAATAAAGTCTCGCTTTACATATCATAACACAGTTATTTATCTGGCCTGAGATAAAAATCTTATCAGAAACCAGAGCTTATAAGTCCATTATTTTCTTCCAGCTAATTTCACCCACACTTCACCAAGTGGTACACCCTCTCACTGTCTTCTTATGATACAGCTGCCCTTTCATGGCTTTTGGCTATTTTCTGGGAAGAAATCTGACTGACTTCTAGCCATATTGCCTGTCAAAGCATTACCAAGGAGCCTACGGCCCTCATTGATTTGGATGACTATAATAAAATGATGCTATAAATTCTATTCATGGACTACTCTCTGGGGGTATTTTTGATTTAGTTTCCTTGAGACATTGGAGAGAAGACAGATGTAATTCAGAGCCCATATCTTATAAATATACATTTTGGCAGGCAAGGATGCCTTCTCCTGGAAAGCCAGCACTTAGGCTGAGACAAGATGACTGCCAGTGTGAATCCAGTTTGGACTTTAAAACATAATCCTATCTCCAAAATATCACAAGTAAGAAAACAAGTAAAGATTCTTATTTTCTGTCTGACTTGACCCTCTCTAACTGTGACCCAGCTGCTCCTAGGACTGTGAACTATTTTGCTGTAATAAGGAATGCGACTTATGTGGACATTGTTGGACTCAGGTTCACCACACATTGAGCTTTACAGTAAATTCTGAAGAGGGAAAATTAGTTGCGAGGGCTTTTCTTTCTCTCCTTTTCTTTTCTTCCTTCCTTCCATCCCTCCATCTTTTTATTTGCTTATTTGTTTTGAGGCAGAATTTCATGTAGCCCAGGCTGGCCTTAACCTCTTTGCCATGTAGTCAAGGTTGACCTTAAACTTCTGATTCTCTTGCTTCTACTTCCTGAGCACTAGACCTACAGGTGTGCACTGCCATGCTCTTGCATTGCCAACTGAGATACTTTCCTTATACCTCAAGAATATTTTTAAGTTGGTATTTTCTGAATGTTTGCAGTAAAAATTTATCCACACACTCCTTGTGTAATTAAAAATAAATAAAATTAAATGTGTATTACTTGGGTTTCCTAAACTTAATTTCCATCTGCCAACAAACTAAATATGAAACCTGTCATTTGAATTAATGATCCAACTTAGTACATTGTTTGTGGGGGTGGGGGTGAACCTAACTGTGAGGCCCATTGCAGAGCTCTGTGCCTTGATGGCTCTTAGGGTCATGAAGTGTCTTCTGATATTTGCTTTTTCTAGACACGTGTGCAATATGCCTTTGCCCTGGCTCTTTAACTTCCTGGCCCCTGACCAACATAAAGCGCTGAGTGGCCAGGCCAACAGCTTTCCCTCTTGCAAAGAGCGGAGAATAAATACATGGTTACCTGGTCTGTTTCTAGGTGGAATCTAAGTCCAGTAGATGGGATGTTTATATGAGCAGTGAATTGAAGTGGAACTCTGTTTGCCTTCCTCAAATAAGCTGAATCACAACTTTTTGTTTTGTTTTGCAGAGAGCATCCTGGGGACATGTTGGCAAAGAACAGAAACAGACTGAAAGAGGTGATTAGTACTAAATGTGTACACTAAGGGGTGGAATCATCTGAGGTGAGGCATGATTTCACAGGCACAGCCTGATCCTTTTCAGGTGTCTCCCCACTTCCTGACCAAACTCCACTGAGCTAGAGGAGAGTATGATAAAGTCTATCTTTTGGCAAAACATTTTAGCCACTTGAGGTGAAGAGCTCACCCTGGCTTACATCAGACTGGTAATAAGCATGAGACTGGTACCAAGCTCTGTATCCCTGGCATGGCTCCTTTCTGAATGGTGACCATGATTTTCTTTGACTGAACATCCACATGTACCACAGAAAGTAGGAGATGTCTCAAATTCTATTGGAGCAGTATTCTTTTACTTATTCTGTTTCTCTATTTGAATACCTGCTCATTGCTTGTCTCTCTGTAGCTCTGGACATATAGCTTGTGTGACAATTCTTTCTTAGGCAGGTGCATAAAGCTGAGAGGAAATGGAAGTGAGGTAAGGCTGTGTGCTCCTTTACAAGGAAAACCAAGGAAGGCCACTGAGGTCAGGGTGCGTATGTGTGAAGGCAGTGAGGGAGTAAGTCTTGTAGGTCCATAGTGAGAAGGCTCCATGAGAAATAAAGGCACTGAAGTGGAAAGACATTTGATGCCTTAATGTTGTCCACAATATGAGGAGGCGAGATCAGAGACATGTGTTCCTTAAAGGTCTCCAGGTCAATCCAAAGACTTTATGTTGAGTCACAAAGAAATCTCTGGAGGGATTTTTTTCTGCAGAGTGATGATGTTCTTTGACCTCTTTTGTTAAAGGTCCATGCTCTACTTGTCAGTAAAGAAGGAACATCCAGACCAATTTGGAAGCTAGGACAATTAGGAAAGAAACATGGCAGAGACCATGTACCTTTTTTTTTTTTTCAGTTGAAAAATGAAGTGTGATGTCAACTGTGCTGAATTTTGGAAAGTCTTAAATGATAGATAAATGTGCACAAAAGAAGCAGAGCATGTATTGACTGACAAATTGGAGTCTACAAAATTAAAAAAGTAACAGCAAAAGAGACAATCAATAGAGTGATGAGGCCACCTACAGAATGGCAGAAGACAATTGCATGTCAGATAGAAGATTAATGTGTAGGGTATGCCGAGAACTACAAGAATTAAACACCAAACCCCAAATCATCCAACCAAGAATGAGACGATGCATTGAACAGAAAGTTATCAAATCAAGAGCTACAAATGGTCAATGAATAATTAAAGAAGTATTCACGACTCATAGCAATGTGCAACTTAACACTGCTCTGAGATTCCTTCTCCCTTCAGTTCCAATGGCTGCCATCAAAACATCACATTAAAGTGAATGCTGAGGAGAGTGGGGAGAAAGAGAAACACTTCTCTGCTACGACTGGGAATCTGAACCTGTGCACTCACTATAGAAATCAGCATGGGGGTGATTCAGAACAACCCAGCAAGTCTACATACTTAGATATATACCCAAAAGATTTAATATACCACAGAAAGGCTTACATATCCCCATTGATAGCTGCACTATTTACTACTTCCAAGATATGGAACCAGCCTAGATGTCCACCAGGAAATGAGTGTAAAATAGCAAAAATGTGGTGTAGTATATATACATGAGGTGAAATATAAAAGCATTAAAGAAACCCCAGTGTCCACATGGTGGAAGAAAAAACTGATTTCATCAAATTGTCTGCTGACCTTTATACAGGTGCCTTGACAGTACACATTACCATACTAAATAAATAAAATTTAAAAATTAAACAATTCCCAAAGTAGGGAGTTATAGAAGATGCCTGATGTTGATTTATAGCTTCCATTTACATATGTACATCTATGTACCCCCCCCAACACATGCCCCTTTGGTTTCTCCAACTGTGAAACAGAGCATGATATTAACTGTACTGTGTTTTTCACAGCAGGTTTTATGTAGTCTTATAATGAAACCATGGTATTTTTAGGAAAAAGACTTGAAGTGGAGGGTATTTTTAGGAAAAAGACTTGAAGTGGAGATCACCACATTAAGTAACATAAGCAAGACTCAAAAAGACAAGTACTCAATGATTTTTCTCATATGCAGAACTTAGATTTAAAAATCACATGTGTTTGTAATCACACTTGTGTATAGTCATGAAGGTAGAAAGGCACCATTATAGAGTTGGTCATTAGAAGGAGAGCTCTAAAGAGAGGTAGGATATAAAAAAAATGGGGGTTTTGTGGTAAGACAGCAGGCAAACTACCTGTAAGGGTAGAGAACAAGATCGAGGTTTGTGGGGGGAATAAATGTGAACCAGAACTTCTGACTATCATGTGCAAGTTCTTGAGTTCCACCCCTAGAGTCATCAACATCATCACTGTCTTCATCATTATTGTCATTGTATAAAAGTGAAAAAGAATGTAAGGCAAGGAATGTTACCATCAACTAGAACCCACATTCTAGACAGAGAGATAAAAAAGCAACTACAGAATTATGTAAACACACACATACACACACACACACACAGAGAGAGAGAGAGAGAGAGAGAGAGAGGAGATTGATATTGGAAATGCTTAGCCTATGATCTGTCTTGGATACCATATATCCATTGGTGACTAGTAGGACCAATATTGGCTCCTGGAAGCCCTGTACTGGTCCAGGCCCTAGATAAAGAGCTGAAGAGTATGGATATGAGGAGTTAGTGGTCAAAGTGTCAAGCTTGAGGAAGTAGATCAAGAGCAGGATGGAGTCGGGAGTCAGCAGGTCTCTCCACTCAGAGGAAGATTAGCACAGTGCAGGTAGAGAAAGATTGTTATACAACTGGATCATGGAGTTGGGCTAACTAGTTGATACTAGCTCATTGGGAGAGGAGAGAAGGAACTGACCATCCAGGCTTCAGAGAACACTCTGAAAGAAGAATCTCACAGAAAAACAAAACTTGAGGTAGGAATGAATTAAAGGCACAACCATCATATTTTTTTTCATCTAAACAGATACTATGACAGGGACATAAGGAACTGGGAGGAACTAGCCCCTGCATTTATGCTAGCCAGATGAAATTTGTCTGAACACACATTTCAAAGCATTTGGAGTGAGGAGACAAAGCTATTATTTGAGAACAATGACAAAAAGAAACTGGTAGTGGCCATTAAGAATCCCCCAAACCTCTGACCCTTTCCTGGATCAGGGGGTGGAATACAGGTATCTAATCATCTGAAAACCATGGCTCAGTGGAAAAACAGCAACACAGCTTTTATCATAGCAAACAAAATGTGTGGCTTGAGCTGAATAAACATGGACCAGGTGGAGGGGCAATGTGATGATACAATCAACCCAGTACAGACAGAGAATTTCCACTGGACAAGGAGTACAAAGGATCATGGTGTGAGACATAAGAGAAAGACAAGCTAGAGGAAAATGCAGGACGGGACATGCTTCTTAACATTTGCTTTATACTCCAAACGAATGTACTAAGTGTGAGAATTCAGCTCAGCTCAAGACAAAATGCTAAAGGGCATTTAAGTTACAACTACACATGGTGGCCTACACATGCAAACCATGATTGTGGAGGCTGAAGCAGGACTCAGAGCTCAGCGCCAGCCATATGAGTCTAAGGTCCCTGCTTCATAAGAGGCGGAGGAGATGGAGAGGAAGGGAAAGGGGAAGGAGAAGGAGGAAGATGAGTGGGGAGGGGAACGATCAAGAGAAGGAGGAGACAGTTAAATTAGAAAGAGAACTTCCTGATTTCAGTATGTGATCCACAGCAAATTCATTATCAGACTCAACCACAAATTTTAAAGAAGGAGAGATAAAATATTCATTTGCATGGTATATTTTTGAAATAGCACATCCAAAAAGAATTATTTTCCAGTTATGAGAAAATTATTTAAAATTCAGCAGTTTTATATTGGGCAAAAGGTTGTCTCAAAGAAATGAAATTTAGGGTCACATAACATACAGCTGGATGATTGCAGAGGAATTACCTGTATTCACTCTACACTTCCCCCTCAAGTGGGGAAGAAAGTAACACAGTGAGACCATAAGACACAACCAGCTTCTCTGTTAGAAAGAGATGTCATAAGTCATTTTTCACAAACTCAAACAAAAAAGTCAATGTCAGCTGGCCTTGATTTCTCTATAGTGATATTGTTTGCCATAAATGTATGAGGTTCTAAGGCAAAAGGAGTTACCTGCTGTCTTAACTAGAGTTACTGTTAATGATAAGAAAATATCATGACTTGGGGGAAAAGGATTTATCTGGCTTAGGCTTTCAAACCACAGCTCATCATCTAAGGAAGTCAGAGCAGCAATTCAAACAGGGCAGGAACCCGGAGGCAGGAGCTGATACAAAAGTTATGGAAGATGCTTCTTTCTGGCCTGCTCCTCATATCTTGCTCAGCCTGCTTTCTTACAGAACCTAGAACCACTAGCCCAGGGATGGCACCACCCATGGTGGGCTGGTCCCTCCCAATCAGTCACTAATTAAGAACTTGCCTTACTGCCCAATCCTAAAGGGATTTTTTTTTAAGATTCTCTCCTCTAAGTTGACTTTAGAGTGTGTTTCATTGACCTAGAACAATCTAGAACAAAAGACTCCTTGTCAACTTCACACACAAACACATCACCATTAAACCAACCTTTTCTTTCTCATTCAGCTGCAATAGCTCACATTAAAAACATAAATAACTTTATACACCCCATAGTCCTTTCATATTCAGACACATTAAAAGTTTAGTCCCTTTAAAATATCCAATCTCTTTAAAAATCGAAACTCTCTTTTAAAAGTATGAGCTCTCTCAACTATGGATTCATGTAAAAATAAAAAGAGATACTTTCCTATTTCAAGAGGGAAAAAACAGACCACAATCAAGTGATTTTCCAGATATGTGAAAATTACTTAAAAGCAAAACCAAACTCCAGGAGTGTAAATTATTCAAAGTTGAATGTCTGGGAGTCAGGAAAGATTTCTGGGCTCCTTCAAGAGTCTCCACTCTCCCTGGAACACACTACTTGTCTTCTAGGCTCTGCTTGGCTCCATTCCCCAGCTGCTGCTGATCTTGTGGTCATCCCATGGTACTGGCATCTCCCAAATCCTGGGGTCTTCTGCTGCAACTGGGCTGCACTTTCATTAGTACCCTCTCATGGGCTTGCCTCATGGTGTCAAGCTTCAACTTTTCTGCATGACCCCTTCAATTCTGGCGTCATGCTATTAAAGCTATACCTTCACTAGTAGGCTTTCCTGGATTCTCACAGCCAAATCTCCTCCACTCCCCATAACCTCTTCATACCTTCAAAACCAATTCCACTTGGGTAACTCTTACACTACCAAGTTCATCTGCCAGCTTGAAGTACAACCTTGGCTGCCTGTGGAACACAGCTTCTGTGTGCTGATTCTCAGGAAACACTTCCCTATAGTTGGTAGTAATCACTAGCAACTGATTATATAAAAGATTAATATTTATTAAAGGGCTATATGAAACACTCACTGATACAAGATATTGAACAGTTGGATGATTCCTGGAAAGAGGGTCTGGTACTTTCTCCAAGAGCCCGAGAGAGCAAATAGGAAGAGAGACAGTGTGCACCTAGTCTTAAACTGGCCTGGCCATGCCCATATGTGGATCCTCAAGGCCCAAAGGCCACACCTCTAGGCCAAGGTGGAAATTCCTTATTCCCACTACACTTTGCAGATTTCACGGCAACAATGTTGGTCTCTTAATCTCTTCTAATTTCCCAGATCAGCTAACCAGAATCTATTGTCATAGTAAAACAAATACTTCACCTGAGTGGCTCTGCTTTCTTGTTAATCAGAGCTTATTCTTCAGCTCCAGCTCAGCAGACACCATGGATTCTTTACACAAAAGGCCTGGTAGAGTCTTTGTTTCTCTCTGAAACTTTACAGGCCAGGCCTCCATCCTTTGCACTGTTTCAACATTCATATCTTCAAATTCCAATGAAACAGCCCACTGAGCACTCAACACTCAATGGATCTTCTATCCCAAAGTTCCAAAGCCCTTCCACAATCTTCTCCCAAACTACATGGTCAGGTTTGTCAAGGCAGCACCTCACTCCTGGTACCAAAGTCTGTCTTAGTTGGAGTTACTATTACTAGGATGTAACACCATGACCAAAGCAACTGAGGGAGAAAAGTGTTTATTTGGCTTATATTTCCATATCATGATTTATCATTAAAAGAAGTTAGGAACTTGAACAGGGCAGGAACCTAGAGGCAGAAGCTGATGCAGAGGCCATAGAGGAATGCTGTTTCCCTGCATGCTTTCTATGTTTTGCTCAGCTTGCTTTCTCATAGAACTCAATACTATTAGACCAGGGATTGCCCCACTCATTGTAGGCTGGTCCTTCCCACATCAATCACTAATCAAGAAAAGTTCTTACAAGCTTACCTACACAGCCTAATCTTATGGAGGCATTTCTTTAATTGAGGTTCTCTCTTCTCAGATAACTTTATCTTGTGTCAAGATGACATAAAAAACATCCAGCACATCCCCCATATAGTATGCAAATCCCAGCTGAGCATTAAAAGCTAAAGTCAGTCTCAAGACATTGCCAAATGTGGAATCTTAAGGGTTAATCATAAGCTATATTTGGAGATTAAAAAACAAATCCTCCAACAAGTAGTTATCTTCTCCTGGACTCCAAGGACAAAGGATAAAAAAGATGTCATGAAAGAAAAACTTGCAGAAATTGGCTAGCATTGCTGCTGTCAGTGAGTGCATTTATGTGGGTTGTCATTACTAATTATAAAAGTTATGGCAAACATTTGAAAATGTCCCAGAGTAACAAACAGTTGGTAAGTGTGGAGAGATCCTTCACAGAAATGCTAGTAAATCAATCTAAAGCTGAAGCAAAGCTTTTTTCTTTTATAAAAGACCTCTCACTGTATTTCCTTTTAAATACCATTTCTTTAAACCTTAGGAAGACATTGTTGGAAATAACACTTCTTATGGGAAAGTAAAAAAACAAAACATTTATTTCAAAGTGATGTCTTCGGTTTGTCCTTTCATTCTCACATTTAATTTGAATTTCAAATAAAATTAAATGACAGAGTAATATTAATAAGCACAAAATATGTATAATGGTGCAGTGTTTCTAACTAGCTGTTTCTTCTTTCAGCTTGTCACATGTGTGCAGTGGTAACCATGCTGGCAGTAGTGTGTTTGACACACATGTGCAGTGGTAACCATGCTGACAGTGGTGTATTTAACACATGTGTGTGCAGTGGTAACCATGCTGACAGTGGTGTATTTAACACATGTGTGTGCAGCGGTAACTATGCTGGCAGTAGTGTATTTAACACATGTGTGTGCAGTGGTAGCCACGCTGACAGTAGTATATTTAACACATGTGTGTGCAGTGGTAACCATGCTGGCAGTAATGTGTTTAACACACACATGTGTACAGTAATAGCCAAGCTGGCAGTAATGTGTTTGACATACGTGTGTGCAGTGGTAACCATGCTGAGAATAGTGATGTACTTAACATTTGCTGTATATAATTTAGGCACATTCCAGGCATTCTACCAGAGGCCATAACAGTTCCTTTATTATCCAATGGTACTTCACAGTGTACAGAAAGACATCCCACATCAATACTTGGGTTATTACAACTGTTGTCACGCAAGAGGGAAATGCATACATGAAGAAGCTGAAGAGCAGTTGTGTCTAACCCATAGACAGACTCATGCACTGGTAGGGCTCTGGAGGCTCTTACCTTGCTCTCCTGTCTGTGCCCACACAGAGAGTCTTCACTGCAATCAATAGTCAGTTCTCTAAGAGGGAATTTTCCCACATTTATTTTTAAATCACTTCTCTGTGTTGTAAGATATATATATATATATATATAATTTTAATGTAACATATAATATATTTTAGCACATAGAAATAATAATATATTTTGATATAAAATATTAAATACATTATATTACATTATGTGTTTAATATAGAAGGAACATTTTTACCATGAAAGGACTTATTAAATATAATTAAATATATTATATTAAAGGATATGTTTATATATATATTATATTAAAGGATATGTATATATATATATGTATATATATGTATATATATATGTATATATGTGACAAGCTGAAAGAAGAAACAGCTAGTTAGAAACACTGCACCATTATACATATCCTTTAATATAATATAATTAATATAATATAATTTAATATAGAAAGATAACATTTGACACTTTTGGTAAAGACTTGAAAGAAGCATAACTTGGGCAGCCAAGATGTAAAGTGGGATCTAGAGAATAAGATGATTTTGCTCCTTTCAATCTATATGATCTTACCCTTTTTTGGTAAGATTTTATTTTATTTTTAAATGTGTATATGTCTGTACGTAGATTTGCTTGCATGAGTACAGGTCCCCACAGAGGCCAGAAGATGGTATGAGTTCACCTGCATCTGGAGTTATAGGCAGTTCTGAGCAACCCAGTGTATGTGCTGGGAACTGAACTCAGGTCTTCGGCAAAGCTGAAAGGTCTCTTCACTCCTAAGCATCACCTTAGGCCCCACACTTTTATCATCTGAAAAAAAAAAACTGAAGAAAAGTCAGTGTGTAAGTCAAAGTATAAACTCCCTTTTAGGTAGGCAAGCCAGAGAGCCGTTCTCTGTGGGTTTATCTTTGAGTTCTTCTATTGATGGTTCATGAGCATTGCTCTGATAACATCTTCACACCTGGTTAGAAAGTGTGCTCATTCCTGCCTTTTTTCAAGGGGACAAGGAGACTCACTGAGAAGAGCTACAATGGGAAAGAACATCTGATCTTTCAATAGCTGTCTTTAGAACAGACTGTGTCCTGTCTTCCTAAGCATTAGCACAGAAATTTATTTCCAGCTCCGTTTGCAACTTTCTTTCCATCTCTAATTAATATTACTGAAAAAAGTTGTAAAGTGCTTTTCTTACTTATATAAATTAATATTTTATCCTTTCATAAAAATGACTAGGTTATTCTCACTAAATTTCAAGATTGTTTGGGGCCTGGATTTCCTGAAGACATGGGCTATCATGTGAGCCAGAAATCACATTAGAGGATATAGGAGTCATTTTAGCATCTGGAACTAAAGACAATTTGTTAATTCTAGAGGCTTCAGTTTGAAGGAATTTATTTTAAATTATTGTAGTTTGTGGGATATAGCCAGCCACCTCTTATTTATTGAGAAATTTCCTTATTGTTTTTATTTTTTAGAAATGCCTTTCCTAAGATTACTTATATGAAAATTCTAAGTGTTCCCAGCATACCTTGTGGTAAAGCCAACAGAGGGCATGTCCCTAGGCGTGGCTATGTAGATCTGAGCCCACCCCTTCTCTTAAAAGAAATGCCACATGGCAGCCCACTCTCCCCTCTTCCCCCTCTTCTCTTCCTCTCTGCCTTTCTCTCTCCTCTCTCCTGTTCTTCTCCAGGTACCTGCCTCTTGGTAACTCTCTAAAATAAACTCTCGTGTGACACCTGGCAGTGAGTGTGTGTGTGTCTCCCCACACTCAAAAAACTAACAAAGATCAAATGGAGTCTGGGAATGGCTGAGTTTTGACAAAGGATACCACAGAGAGAGACAGACTGCTCAGTGGTATCCTTTATCTACTCTAATTGGGAAACCCAACAGAAGAGCTGCTGATTGAGAATGGCCACCATTAGTTACTATCTGAATGATGATTTGTTGAAGAGTTGAGTGTGGAATGTTGAGTTCTCTTCTTCAACAATACACAGGGGTGGTGGGGGTGAGGCCAATAGGACTCAACAGTCATAGAAAATAAACAAGGTCAACATGGAGCTACCACAGATGGTGCTGGGTTCTTTAAACATGTGGATTTCTTCATCTTCACACTAAATATTCAGTTATATCAGTGGGACCATAGAGACTCTCAGCTATGAAGTACTTTCCCACAGTGCCATTGTGAATAGCAGAGGCAGCAAACTAAGCAAGTCCAACCTGGGATGTGACTACACAGATATGAGTCCCTGCAGTATCTATCTATCTGTCTGTCTGTCTGTCTGTCTGTCTATCTACCTACCTACCTACCTGTTTGTTTGTGTGTGTGTGTGGAGGGTTGTACTTTATATAGGCTTTTACAACATATCCTGTCTGACCTAGATATGACCTTAATCTATAGATCAGGTTGGCCTCAAACTTGTATTGATTCCTTTGCCTTGACTGTCCAAGTTTTAAAATTAGAAATGTGCACCACCACATCTAGTAGAAGTTTGTAACTTTTTTAATGTTCCAACTCTTTGTTTTTAAAATGGGGAAAATAATAGTCTTCTATTGCAGGACTTTGATGAGAGATATGAGTTAATAAATTCAAACTCTTATATTAGGAGTTTGCTTTGCTTATACATGAAGCCTCAAAGTGTTAACTGTTATTTTTATGACTGGAATATCTTGTAGCCATCTAGCACTCAACACCTTTTATACTGCATTCAACATTGAGAAGATGGTAGATGCAAAAAGGAACAAATGCGATTTTTAATTTGTGCATAAACCTAAATCAAAGATGCTGTAAATGGAAAACAGCAGTCAATTCCTTACTGCTACCCTAATGTTAGGCAGCAAGGTTTGGAGGAGTGGTGTGCCCAATGAGCAGGAAAAGACACCTTTACCAAGATGCCACAAGGCTTCCTGAAAAGTTTGAAATGACACATGCTTGGTGACTAATGTGGTTTCTCCATCCACTTTTATGGTCTTTATTCTCAGCCCCCGTTCACCTTTCCAGAAGTTCTCACAGCTTTGCAGAGTCCAGGCCTCTTGATGTTCTCTTGGATGTTACTAAGAGTCAAAGGATGGAGATGAGCATCCTTACTAAGAAGGGAGGGAGGTTTAGTCCATAGCTCCATGGCACTGAATGCCACATAGGCAAGTCAAGGCACTTCATAGAACAGGTTGATAAAGAAGGGACTACTGTCACTTCTTTCCTTGGGTGGAAAAGAGGCACTTGAGTAAATTCTGCTTTGTTGGGAAGTGGACCAAATCCTCAAATTTTTCTTGTGTGTTAGTCAGGCTGATCAGGCATGACTAAAATCTCATATCCCTTGGAGTACATTCACTATTTACTGGAATCAGTTTTAAAACCAAAACCAAAACCAAAACCAAAACCAAAACCAAAACTAAAACAAAACAAAACCAAGAACAGAAGAGAACAGAGAAGAGGCCTCCTTTTGATTGAGGGGTAAGACTAGATCAGAATGGCTGGAAGCACCAAGGGAGACCTCCCCCGCCTCTGCAGAAGGTCAAGGCTGTGAAGAGTGACCAGTTGAGGAGAATGACCCCATACAGAGCCATGAGTTTCTTCATCACTAAGTGTCAAGGCCAATCCTCAGGAGAGTGGACTGGAAGAAAGACAAAAGACAGTCTAGTTTTCCAGAAGTATTATTTAGTCTACAGGAACATTCTGTTATGGAATTTCTTGGTTCTTTGTTACTTATGGAGATGATGTTATGCTTGTGAATCCTCAGAAATGTTCTCCCTAGAGCTGCCTTTGCTCTGAGTTTATTATTAGCTTTTCTTCCTGTTCTTTAAGATGTCAACAACATTGACCAATACGCATCATACCCAAGAAACAAATGTCTTCTTCATATGCGCAATAAACCAACCTGTGAACAACAGAAGCATTTGGACTGTGAACCATTAGCTGTTACTGAAAGTCATATGACACACAATTCAAAGAGTTTCTTTCCCGGGAAATGAGAAGAGTCACTCATTTGGGCCCTTGTTCTAGAAACTTATTAACCCATATATTGACTCTAGTCATCTGAAGCTTCATTATCACCAGGTAAACTTGAGTAGACATGCTTCTCTCATTGTTCCCATAGGTATCTTCTTGGTCAGCTCACCTGCCACTGATCACTCTCCCAGGTCACCCAGCTCCCACATGTGAATGTAGTTCCCCGTGCTCCTGGTTGTTTCTGTCTACTTCTCTAGCCCTGTATGGCTCCCAGAAGATGTTCCCTGCAGCTTTCTACTGGCTCCAGGTTTTCATATTTACAAACAGGTTCTGCCTGGACTTCTCTTACCTGTCATTCTAGCCTGAGATTACTCATCTTTCAGGTATGAACTCAGGTGTGACATTTTTTCCAGGAAGCTTGTGTAAAACTCAGGGTTATTCCCTCAGTGCCCTGGGCATTTGTATCCATCCCCCACTAATTCTGAAGCATGAGCTCATCTTTATGATGGAGCTGGGAAAGCCCCGCCATCACACTGAGTGCTGGCACTGATGGGGTAGTGACTGGAAGTTTGCTCTAGTTTCTGACTCCCACATAAAAAGATTGCTGTCAACAGGTCTGTCAGGTCAGTTTGCACAGCACTTGGCCTATCCTTGGGGTTATGCAGGGGAGCACATACACCTTGGCTTGAGTCATTTAGCATATAGATGTAGTCTTGAACACTGACCTTCTGGCCTAGTGAGAGCTTGAACTAAGTATTTTACCTTTGCCTCCTCTGCTCTTCTGGTCCCTGACAAGTGGCTTTTGGTCATCCTATTTACATGCTCTGTGGATTCCTGCTTCTTCTGGCTTTCAAGGGCACTGGATATGGGCTGGGTGCTGTGTGCCAGTTCAGGATATAATGCTTTCCTGACTGTGGTAAATGGTCTGAGGACTGTGGTTAGAGTGTTCCCAAGACTAGTTCTTAGAAAGCATGGGGTAATAAAGACCCTTTGTCCCTCTGCTCTTCTCAGATTCCCCTGGATATTTCTACCTTATATTTCCCAGATCAGGGGAAGGAATGCAGGCACAGAACACTTGAGGAGCTGCTCAGAGTAACTGGTGTGGAAAGCCTAATGGTTACTTTCTGGGTCTGAGCAGCACTTCTTCCAGGAGGTAATAGAGAGAGGCAAGAAAACAATGACTGCACCCGTCTAACCCTCACACTCACTCCTAAGGATACAAGTGAGAATGTGCATCTGCCATAAATAGCGCCCCCCCCAGGAAATGCATCACACATGACACACATACAGAAACAATACATGTACTACATACTATCTATACTCACAAAGCACACTCATAATGTATATATCATACAAGTACCATATATTAGGAACCCAGCTTCCACCACAAATATTATAGCACATACCATACATGTGTATATCTTGTCAATATTGGGCATTACATAGAATATATGACATACACACATACTACTTATCACATGGGCAAAAAACACATATATTCCATGTACTCATACTTCATTATACATATACACCAAACAGAACATTTGCCATGTACACCACATCACACACACATACCACATTGTGTACACACACATGCCTTTGGTTCTTGGGCAACCACTTAGCTCAAGATATATACCTTTGGAACAGAGGACAGGGGTTGAGATGCTGCTGTATTTAGCTCCTTAGAAAGTCATTTTAATTTTTTTCTAGTACATTGGTTGAAGGCAAGAGGCAAAACTTGTTCATACATTAGGAAGAATTTGAGATTAGGTAGGTTTGAGATTAATTTCCAAAGTGACTCATCACAAGAGTATACGAGATCTTAGTGATGTTCTTAGACTGTGCAATAGGAAAGTAGCTGAAATAAATTGACGCATGACTCACTTGGATGATCTGTTCTAAGGTTTCCTTCATTCATATGGCTTCTCCAGGGAAAAGCCAAATCAATGCCACGTTGTTCCCTGCATTCAGGTGGCAGACTAGACCTAGGGAATATTTTTTTTTACACAGATAAAAAATGTGACTTTATTCATAATAAGTAAAAAAATTTCAGTTACCTGTCTGACATGGAAAATGATCTGAGTGCATGAGTTTATTAAGTATAAAAGCAAAAGAAAAGGCAGTTAGCAAATAGATAGTTGGAAGCACCAGTAACACAGCATAACATCATCAACTTAGGTCCTCACAACATCCAACAGAAATGCTTAGAGAAGCCCTGCTGAAAGAGCCATGCTGGAGTTCCTGATTGAGAATACTGGACAGAGCATACCGTTCTGTTCAAGCATAGGTTGCAAGCTTCTCATTGCCATGACACACATTTTTATACCAGAGAAAAACAATACTAGTCTCTGTTGAAAATACTTTATCTTACTGCTGTGCTCATTGGAGTAGTGTTTTGAAAGCCTAGGGAATATTTTAAAAGCACAGCCCAGATATGAGGTGTTGGTACTGGGTGCACTTGTGCCTGTTCACAGATGATGAAAGCCTGCCTTTTTATGACTTATGACTGTGATCTCTGTGTGACATTCCATTCCAAAAGGGAAGGAAATTTTTACTTCACCTAGTCACCATTGGTGATAGCTGGTGTATTCCTTTACTTTGGCTACCATAACAAGTATCCTAGCTCGAGATCTGGGTGTTGATAGGGTTAATACTGTCTTGTGCTCCCTGTATGTGGCTATGTCCAGGTCTCTTCTAATAAGACTACCAGTTGTATCATATTAGGCCTTACTATAGCATTTTCACTTTAACTGTGCCTTTTAAACAACATTGTCTCCAAATACAGTGCTATGCTGAGGTGCTAAGGATGAGGATTTTTGTATAAGCATTTAGAAAGAGGTGACACAACACCACTTATACTTGGAATCTTCCTCCATTTTCATCAAAGGAGAAATTTTGAGGTAGAAAGACTTCCCCACACACACACACAAATGCAGAGAAGCCACTTACTGTGGAGAACATTGTTTCCTAAAGGGATTTTCTGAAAGCATCCCTTGTGGTTTTATTGAGAGTAACAAGTCCCTCTGATGTGCTCAACTCAGCCTTAAATGGGATGTCTACATCATAATCCCTACTCCACAAGTGCAGGGAAAATAAAACTTGCATAAGATCAAGCCAGTGGATATACTCACTTGGATGGGAGAGAGGCTTATGGGACTCCACCATTTGCTGAGGAGCTCTTGACAGTTTGTGGCTGCTGAAAGAGAGTCAATTTGTTTTTAGGGATGTGGTCTTCATAGGTCTTCTATGTTCCTGGGGATAGCTCTACACACGAGTTAATATTGATATTTAAAGGGAGGGCAACAAAGTTGGAAGTTGAGAGGGAGATATGTGTGTGTGTGTGTATCTACAAGGAATTTTAAGGGGAAGGGAGTCCAAATGTTGTATATCCATTGTATACATGTTGTAAATCACCAGGTGTTGCTCCATTTCACAATACAGCCTTGGCTGAATGATGCTGAGTTGCCTTGTTAGCTCAGTAGACAAAAAGCTTTGTCTATTGCTTCTGTAGTACTGCCTGGATTGGACAGATTGGCTGAACAATGGTGGTGAATTATTTAGAAGATGCTTCAAACTGTACCTGTCTTGAAACACGTGAACTCACTAAGCACTGAACATGTGTTCCAGGCCTACAGCCCTGGATTCCTTCCCAGTAGATTGGATGAGAAACTTCCTATGAATCCAGCCCTACTACCAGTGCTCAAAGCACTTTGGGAATTTCTGGAAAGCTGTACAGCAGAATAATTTACATGCCAGTATATTTTCAGACATTAGCTTTTAGAAATTGCCAGTCACTGTGGAGCCAGAATCAGGTGAATAATGAGAAGCTAAACTGAATGATGTTGCAGAAACCACAAAGAAGCTTCTAGTTGGAGAGCCATTATGCTTGTCTTTATATGGAGTTGGGAATCTGTCTCTGAAGTTCATTCTAAGAGGTTTGAAGAAGGATTGCAAATAGAATCATTGACTCACCATAGGAATGGCAAATCACTCACAGGTCACAGACTCATTGTATGTATATGATGTTTACTTCTTATGAGCCAGATTTAATTCTTTTTCTTCCAATAAATTAAGAATAGTGAGTATTTCCTGAATACTCTAGGTCCAGTAATCCACTGAAGAAGAGGATTGCTGTCTTGGCTTCCATCCAATAGACATATAAAAATTGACCTGTGAATATAGGACAACAGACGCATCATAGACATGTTATTCCACGGAGCTGAGAGTGGGCTAAGATGCCTGCAGCTCCCTTTCTTCCTTTGGAGTTGATCAAGGACCAAACAAAATTAGAAAGGAAGACAGTTCAGGGTTCTGTAACATCAGTCATCTGTACTTTACAGCAGCCTTTCAGAAATAGATATTTCTACATCCTGGTCTGGGAAAACTTGGAGTTTACAGTATAGCTTGAATCAACTTTCCTTTGAATCAACAAATGCATGAAGCTGAGACACTTAGATTAGAGAGGTTTATTGTCTCACAAATTTTGGGGACCAGAAGTCCAAACAATTAGGAATAGATGGTAGCAAGGATTCCTGGTAGACCAAGTGTAGGAATGTGATGTTTGAATCTAGCCTCCAATCAGGCCTCTTTTCACAGATTCGAGTAGACACTTGACTTAGATATTTGTTTAGAAACATCAGCCTCAAACCTGCCATCTCATCTGGGAAGTGAATCTATGCAAAAGTGATGCCACATCCAATTCCCTGCTGACTTCCCTGCTTTCTGCCTTGAAATTAGAGGCTTTATGCTCTTCCTGTGGTCCTTTCCTATCCTAAAAAAGCCATGAGAAGTAGCTCAAGCTTCCTCTTTTGCCATATGGACTATGACCTTATTCAGAAATCTTTCTATACTGTCTGTCCCCAGTGCTGCGCCTTAACAGTCACCAGAGCCCCCTGCCATGATACTACTCTTCCATCTTCCATCCCACAGGATTAACTCTTTTACTAAACTCTATATTCCCTACAAATTGGTCTCAAAGTCCTCTGGCATCTTCAGCCTCATCCACAGGCCATTTGGTAAGACAATAACCTAGCCAGACACACCTGGGAGAGGGCTGCCTTGTTCTTTGTAACATTTCTTCTAAAGGCATCTCCCTTGATGACCTCATAGCAAGCCCCATCATCCTAAAGATCTCACTGTTTCCCAATATCCTCAGAGCTTCAAACATATGAAGAAATCTTCACTGAGGCATCTTTAAACCATATCCAAATCGCAAGGTGCATTCATATGTCAGGCGAGAGAGACATGGCTAGTATTGCAGGTTTTTGTTGTACAACATGGTCATTTGCATACTCCATTCCTCATGAATCAGAGCACACAGTTCATATGGGAGGGATCTGAACCAGCATCCTCACTGCTGACTCTGTTTGGGAATTTCAGTGTTAGGCAAGAGACTCTCAGGTCCCCGTGAAGACCTTGGAATGATGACTGGGATCATGAGGAGCTCGCTGTTCTGTAATATGATCTCTCTCCTTTCAGTACACAACTGCCCAGAACATACTTACCTTGTCTGTCCTTTGTCTTTGACTGAGGTTCATGGGAAGCTTTATATGGCAGGAAAATAGCATTCTGAGTGCCCAACAGGAGGAGTGTGCTTAAATTAGTCACTGTTCGATCATAGTCTGGACCATCACATCATGTTTACATTCCAGCACAGTGACTGCAAAAGACAGGCTACTTGACACTATTTCAATTGTATTTTGATACTATTAATATCAAAATATTTGATACTATTTCAATTGTATTAAAATATAATACTATTTAATACTATTTCAATCATATCTAAACAAGTAGTGTAAATAAACCTTAAAATGTTATTTATGTATGGAGTATTGATTTCCCCCATGACCTCTGAATTTTCATATAGACAATAAAAGATATTTAATTATTTGAAAAGTGGCCCATCTACCAGAGGCCCTCCCAAGGTCTCCCTGGAGCTAGCCCTGGCACTTTTGAACTCATCCACCTACAGAATACAACTGAACATGTGCTGTATTCCAGGCATGGCTCTGTCCATAGACATCCTCCCTGTCCTCACTATCTTCTCTACTGCTAAACTGCATCTCTCTTCCCTTGCCGTTTCACTCTCCCATCATCCATGTGGCAGGGAGGGTAGTGAGAACTCAACTGAGCCTCCACTTTTCTATCAGGTGGCCTCAATATAACCACGTGAGGATTTTATAGAAGAGGAAACAATCTCAAAGAAAGTGCCAGTAGCTAATTTTCTAACACACACACACACACACACACACACACATACACACACATGCACACACACATACATACACACATACACACATACATACATACACATACATACACTCATACACACACACATACACACACATACATACACTCATATACACACACATACACATACATACACACATGCTCACACACATACACTCATACACACGTACACATACACACACACACTTGCACACACACACACACTTGCACACACACACACACACTTGCATACACACACACACACACACACATAGCATCAGTTTACAGACTGAAAAGGGTTGTGCAGGCTCATAGTTGTAATTGCTCTGAGTCAGTAGAGTCAGGCAGACCCATCCCTTTCAGGCCTCTGTGGAAGGGTCAGATGGTGATGACAAGGAGAGAACCAGGCTCTCACTCTCCTTTCAAAGGCAGATACTCCAGTGACCTACAGACTACCTCCTGCGTTCCAACCCTTAATGGTTCCACTGCCTTCCAGATATGCCACACTGGGATAAAGCCTTCACCACCTGAGCTTTGAGTGAAACATTAAAATCCAAACTAGTACAAAAATGCTAAGTAACTCCTTCAAGGTCACTGTGGGGTTTTATGAGATAAATGGCCCCATAGCTCATGTATTTGAGCCCTTTATCACCACTTTGTGGCACTTTTTGGACAGGTTATGGGGAGGTGTAGACTTGCTGGAGGAAGTACATCACTAGGAGTGGATTTGGAGGGTTTACAGCCACTTTCCACCTCCAGTTAGTCCTCTGCTTCGTGTTTGTGTTTGAGGATGTGTTCTCTCAACTTTCTGTCCTGGTGCCGCACCCATGTAATTCCAATGGCTTTTGATCATGGTGTCTTATCTAGGCAACAGAGCTGTAACTGATACAGTCATATAGCTTCTAAAAGGCAGAGCATTGCTAAGCATTCCCCATGACTCTATGTTACCACATTAAAGGAGCATGCAAGTTCAAATTCATGAGTCCATATCCAGATTTGAGTTCCCTCTAATTCAATAAGACATCCAGATATAAGAACTCAACAGAATTTCTAGACCTGGTGGCTTTAAGTATTACAGTGATTTAAGGTTCAAACAACTTTTCATTTTTACAGAAACAGAACAGTGATTGGAAACACTCAAGATTCACTTCGGTTTACCCTCCATGTTTCGCTAGGCTTCACCTGTCAGTCATAGTTGTGACATGTCAGAGATCATCTTAGTGTACTGGGGATCCCTGAGATGGGTTGCTGGATGATGAAGTACTCTTGTTTTTCACTGGCCTCCTTTTCTCTCTCCTTAATCTCTTAAGCTCTTTTCTAGTCCCTGCTCTTCTTGAGGGGAATATTTTTCTGATTGGTTTGTTGGCATGTTCCTATTCCCATGTCAGCTCACAGACTGACCTTGAATAGTGGCCTTCCCTGATTGTTAAAGAGGTCTAAAGAGGTCATTCTCCTCCCACACCACCATAGTCTGGGTATTTTCATGTCATAAATCACTACTGACCGTTACCTAACTTTTGTGTCCATTTATCTGCTTATTGTCTCTTCCCCAACATGCTGCAAGCCTTGTGGTTGTTTTGTCCCTTGTGGTGGCACACCTGCACAAACAAAGCTCTCATAAATGTTTTTTGAGTAAGAAACTGGTTTTCAGAGGAAACATAGATAACATTGTCTGTGAACTTTTAGCCTTTAGTGGGAAATGACGTGGCCTGTGGCAAAGAGATGAGTTTGGCCCAAAACACTTTTTGCCACTTTTAGATATCTAGGTATCCATTTTCCCTCCACACTGCCTCCCACCTTATCAGGACTCTGAATATGAATCCATCATAACTGTGGGACAAGTTTTCTCCACGAACATGAAGGCAAAGTTGCTGTGGCTTCCATGGTTTGGATTTTCAAATGAGGACCAGTGTCCTCTCAATACAATGGGCCATTGAGTTTTGTCTCTTTAACTTGTTAAAGACTTGACCTGATGGGAAGATTGCTCAGATTTCCCGGTTTCCCATCAGTCCTTTCCATTGCACAAGTCCAGCTGATTACTTGTCGGGATGTCACAAGACGGAACTGAAGTCAGAGAGTGACCCAGTTACAATGTTTGTGTGCTATCCCATGGAGAAAACCAAAGCCTGAATCCGATAACAGAGGCCAGGCGATCTGGAGATAGAAACTGACCTGAATTCTGAATAACAAGCAGAGAAGAGGAAGCTGGAGAGCAAGCTGGCTCTCTTCCAAAACCTGCTCATTGTGTGAATTCCTAGAAGCTGTCTGACACCGAGAAACAGACTCACCCACAGGATTACACCACAGAGCTTTGAAGAGGCAGTAACACAAACCCAGTAGCTTGGCATCTGAGGTCAGAGGCCAGCCTCAGTGTGTGAAACTGTTTTTGTTTTCCTGCTGTTATTATTGGTCCTGGTGCCCTGTTAAACTCTGTGAAGGGATCAAAAGCTGAATAAATGTCTTCATCCTACAACATGCTTCTAAACAGCAACAGCAGCAATATTGGATCACCCAGCATTAGACTCACCCAGCATAGTTAACCTCATGGAATGGCCAGCTTCTCTTGCAATGCCATGGATTTAGAACATTTTCATGATCTAGCGTGGATGTCTGCTCACATCTCAAGAGACAGGAAACATAAGATGTTTTAAGGATGGGATTGTACTGAATTGGATTATGTAAGGGAAAGGCAGAAAAGGACTTAATGCACTCCACTTACTTGCTTCAGGCAGGGCAAACACAACAGAAAAAAAGCCAGACAGAGCCAAACATGATGGCGCATGCCTGTAATTCCAGGTCTTTGAAGGCTGAGGCAGGAGGACTTCAGCAAGTCCAAAGTCAATGTGGACTACTTAGTAAGTTCCTGGCAAGCTTAGGCTACCTTTCTCAAAGTGAAAGAAAAAATTAAAAAAATAAGAAACCTCACACAGCCTCTCTCTCTGTCTGTCTCTCTCTCTGTCTCTCTGTCTCTCTCTCTCTCTCTCTCCCTTTCTCCAGAAATACAGTCTTCATATAAAGACACAGGGTTACAAGGTCTAGATTCATAATTAAGGCTTCTCTCTGCAGGAAAAAAACATGTACTTTAGGTCACCCTGAGGTATGAAAGAAGGGATCATGTCATTTAATAGCAGCAACACTCATGCTTGTCTCATTGACAGAACAATACAGTAGGACCCACCCAACACACACGTATTACATCATTCATGAAGCTCATTTGTCTGTAACACTAGACTAAAATATCAAGATCTCCTAGTTAACACAAATGAGTATTGAGTATTTTCTAATCTCACATAGCCCCTTGATTATGATTCTTAGGCTCTGTCTGAAATCCACTCTGAAGCTTAGTTGACTTCTGAGATTTACAAGAGCAAAAACATTTTCAAAATGCCACGTGAACTTTCTTAGACAATCTATCAGCAGGATAGTAGGTTTGAAAGGGGCATTTATTTGGACTGAAAAGCCATTGTGAATGACAAGAAGTGAAAATGGGTAGCAGAGCAAACCTGGATGAGGGGTGGGGACATGAGTTTTAGTCTCCTGATAAGATCCAGGACAATAGTTAACCTCTCTAGACCTTTGTTGCTCATATTTAAAGTTCACCCCTGGAATTCAGGCTCTTTAACCCTGTGAAGAACAAAAAAGCATAGACATAATTTGATATTGTGAATGTCATACAGAGAAGACCTATTTAGAGAATCTATTAAATTGGAAATAAAGTCATTAAGTAACTGGCACTTACTAAAAGCATGTGTGCAGCTGTGACTGTGGCTTAATGGTAGAGCTCTTGCTTGGCATGCCTAAAGCCCTAGCTCAATATCCAGAACTGGAATCAATTAATTTATTAACCTGTAAAAATGTATGCTTGTTCAGCCACTCTGGAATGCAGAATGGTGGTTTCTCAGAAAACTGGGAATCAATCACCCCAAGGATCCAGCAATACCACTTCTGGGTGTATGCCATAAAGATGCACAGTCACACTCCAAAGGCATTAGCTCAACTATGTTCATAGCAGCATTATTTGTAATAGCAAAAACCTGGAAAAACATAGATGCCCCTCAAGAATGGATTAACAAACTGTGGGACATCTACACAATGGAGTACTACTCAACAGTAAGAAAAAATGATATTCTAAAATTTTCAGACAAATGGATGGGTATGAAGAATATCCTCCTGAGCGAGGTATCACAATCCCAGAAAGATAAGCAGGGGATGTACTCACTCATTAGTGGACTCTAAACAAAAAATCAAAAAGCAAAGCATGTCCAAGCTGCAAACCACAACCTTGAGCAGCTTGGGATCTGAAACACCTTGGACTGGCATCTTGGATCCCACTCCCTCCAGAGGAACACCTGACTCAGTCTTGATGTTGGGGGGAGAAAACTGGATCTGCCAGGAGTAGATGCTGAACTGAGCAATATTGGGTCCTTGGGACCTCCTGCCCTTGCTGGGGAGGAGATGAGGAGATGTGGAGAAAAGAGAGTGACTGGAGTGGGGGAGAGGGTGAAGGGACCTTGAAATAAGGATATACACGGACAGAAAATGTGACTTTATTCATAACAGAAAATTAAAAAAAAATGACCTTAAAAATGTATGTATGTAAGACTTTAAGTGATGAGGGTAGCATTATAATTCCCCTTTTATTTCTTTGGTATTGTGTATTGCTTTCAGGCACATTTGGAAAACCAAGGTTTAGAAAATGCTCACACTTGAGCAAAGTGTGAAGGAGGAAATTGGAAGTATGTCGGGTATTAGGCATTAGCTACTGAGTTCCGTATGAGGGGTGCCTTTTGAGAAATGGCTTGTAGCCTCTGTCAGTGGTCTCAACAAACACTGCTGGAAGGAACTCAGACTGAGTGTTAGTCTGTGTGAGTTTCTTGTGCAGAAGTAGCTTCATGGGCCTATCTCATAGGAGGGATTTCTCACAGGCAAGGTGACCCTTTGTCTTGCAGCTCGCTCTAAATCATACACAACCACCCCTGACTTGAGACCTGGAGAACTCACACAGCTCAGACATCACCCCATTGCTCAATGACTCAGCTATTTGCTGACCTTCAGTAAACAATATCAGAGCATGCCAGTGTCCTGACTTCAGGTGTTTGCTCACGTCTCAAGGGCTATATCTCTGAGACAACATAAAATGTTTAAAGAGATTAGATGCCACAGAATTAAACTGCATGTGAGTGGGAAAAACGAGAAGCTCCCAGGCACTAGACACAGTTTCGTGCTGTTTGTCCATAGCAGCCCAAGTCATCCTTTGCAATGACTGCCACTCAGCTAAAGCTGGATCCATGCCTTTGCCATAGAAGAGAATTTTATGAAGACCCAGAATGAATAAGGCCTAGAGTTTATGAAAACATTCTATGTATAGACAGAAATATGAGGATTAGTAAATGGGGGACACTCGGGAAAAACAGGGATCATCTGAGAGTGTGAGTGTGGGTTTCTAAAGGGAGAGGCACACTTCAGTATATTTATAATAGTTGTATGTACCATTTTGGTGAGTTCTTAAGTTATCATCTTCAAAAAGTTCTTAAGATATTTAAATACGAACACAGAGTGGTTCACAAAGGGCACATAACAGGATTACAATCAATCACCTAACAATCTGTATCACTGGGAAGATGTCTTTCTGTAAAGAAAAACTAAGTTTGTTTCTAAGGTTCCTAGAGGATATCTGGAAAGGGGTGAAGACTTACCAAGGCTGTATATATCCAGGCCTTAGCCTGGCTCATTGCTAGCCTATTTCTTATGTAAAAATATTTCTGCAGAAAAATATATGGTCTCCATGTTGTCAGTCTTCACAGAAAATGTCTGGTGGGGTGAAATTCTGACTCATCAGCTTGATTTCACTAGGTTGAGAGTAAGGGATGCCTTCTCTCCTAATGTACTTATGTTTCTCTCTCTTTTGTTTGATTCAGTCCCAGATCTCCATCCAGAAACCTAATAATCTGGTGGAAGTGAAGCCATGATGGATCCCCTGAACAGCATGGAAACAAAGGAATGACTCTCTGATATGGGCTGGGATTGCAGCTCTTCAATCATTCACCCTCTCACTGGACACTTTTTGAGTTCTGTGCTCAGTTCTGTGGAGACAAAGCTGCATATGAGAAGCTGACTCCGCTCTTCAGAGATGTCAGGTTCTCAGCCCTTTCACAAGTGTCTCCAGGAAATCCTGTAAGCAGGGCTGTGTCTCTCTCTTTGGAATCAGAACATCAAATTCAAATAAAGTCATCTTTCTTCTTGAGTCACATAACCACTCAAAACCTCAGTTTCCTCTTGTGTAAATGAGAATGTTCTCTTCAACTTCTGTGTCTCATTCCTAGTGTTAAATACAAGCCTTCAAGTGTAAGTAATTCTGAAGAGTTCACATGAAGGACCACAGATTTATTGGACACATTTTTTTGGCCTCCATGATAAGATCTCCCTTCTCTTCCCACACTACAAGATTTTACTCCACAGCTTTCCAGACATGCCTGTGCATTTAAAATAGTTGATTCATTAAAACAAACCCATGCCTTTGTTTTTTTTTTAAATAAGACATATTCCATTATATTTTTCAAGTTGTGAAACTTGAGAATTTCTAAGTCACCTGTGGCTTTGGGCCCTACAAATGAAAGCATTTAGTGTCTCCTCTCACCCCAAAGGGCCTCAGACTGAGACAAAGGAGATGAATGTTCCCTATCTTCATTGGTGCTGCAAGAGGCAAGCAAGGGCACCTCAAGACTTTACAGAAGACCTAATGGTCACTCCAACAAGAGCAAATTTGAGAGACAGCTCCTGAGTTTCTTACCATTCTTGATAAACTAGGTAGCCTGCAGTGTGTCACCAAGGCTGACTCAGTTCTGGGTGGTGCCAAGAATGGGCATGGAGCAAGTCTTTCCTGTTTTCGAGAAGCCAAATGTCAGGTAGGCTTGGCTTAATTGAGTCTGCATTGTGTTGGTCAGTATGTAGACATGAGTATTCGCTGAGGGACAAAGTGAACAGCAGTTTCCAGAGCTGCTGGCCTCTCCACAGACCTTCCTACTTCTCCCTCCTCCCTAAACTCACCTTTCCTTCTTTCTTCATATATCTGTTCTTTGATGACCCATAGCCTAAGCATCATTAAGCATCAATTGTGTTTCTTGCATGAGTGTAAGGAATTCCTCACAACAAGAAACCCCAACTTAATGTCTAGAGAAGTCTCCTTCCTCCATTCTGCAAAGGCAGGTGAGTAGTGACAGTTTCTCAGAATTTCTGGACTTGCCAGATACCTATACTATTGGCAGATCTGGACTCCAAGATTCATGTGGTTTTCAGGAATCTCCATGTTTGGCACACTTTTCAAGGAACTCACATGACCTAGTAAGTTGAGAAATATAATCTTTATTATTTGGCATTATCACTTATAGTTGCTTCTCTTCTAGCAAACTTTATGCTACTGAGAAATTGGCTCAATAATGACTTGACTAGAAAGCATTAGACTTCTCAGAGAAGTAAGAGTCATCGTCATCCATAGGAAGTAGAGAATGGTCTCTGGATGTTGCAGACCTCAGACTTCAAGTAGATCTATGAAAGATATTTTTGGGAAACTCAGAACCATGAAGATCTATTTTCAATGTTGACGGTGGCAAAATAAGAAATTGGAATTCAAAGTGTTCTGCCTTCTTTATCTGAAAACACAATTGAGAAAGCTAGAGCAAAGCTGAGTTTTGGAATGGACACATGACAAGTTCTCAATGAAACAAAGTGGATGAATGGACATCATATTCAATGATGGTAGTGACTGAAGTATCTTCTTGTGCCCTCTATGTTTACATCTTCCCATCAATGAGGTGCTGAGAAGACACTAAATGGAATTCTAGATGTGGGTGGAAACTGGCTGGATATTCACCTTCACATATTTGGGTTCTGGAAGCGTGATCATCTGCAGGACACATGGTATCTAAGAGGTATCTTAACTTTCTCTTATGTTAGGTCATTCAGTATGTGGTGCTCCTATTTGTGGGGCAATCACAGTCCATGGAGCATCAATAAAGAGGAGGGATATCCACCTGAAACAATTCACTCACAGAACTACAACTTGTCCTAAGAATTGAAGAGGGGTGAAGTATTTCTGCCTATCTCTTCTTAGCCTTTATTGTTCTCTATCCTATGGGGCACAATTGTCATTTATCTATCTTCATTTCTTTTAGAAGTAATTAGCATCCAAATTCTGCAAAGTACAAACATGTGTTCATGCTTTTCTCTCAGCATAGGCATGCTTGGTCTGTTACCACACTAGAGAACCAGAGATGAGTGAACTCAGTGGAGTCAGGCATAGTGACTCATGCCTATAATTCCAGCATGAGGGAGGCTGAGGATGTTAGTTTCAGGCCAGCCTGAATTACATAAGTCCCAGACAAGCCTTGATTATAGTTGGGACCTGGCTCAAAGCCATACGATCAAACTAACAACCCCCAAACAGCTGGAGGGCATTTTTAGAAGGGCAAATAATAGGAGTATCTTTGGGTTCTTCCTGTATAACTGGATGTGCTAGTTCCCATCATCTACCAGGTCCTTTGTAGATTAGCTTGAAAGTGTTCTGTAGAAGATAAGGGTTTGATGTGCTCAGTGTACTGAGACATGTAAGAAGATTCTCACCTGTTTAATAACAGAGGGAATTCATTCCTGGGACTGTAAACATGCTTAAAACTCATGGCTAAGGAAGTCATAAGCCCCATGGGGAACCCAGTAATGTTAAACTGCCTTCTAAGTAATCATGTTTCCATCCTTAGATTTGTGCCTCTCCCAACCTTCTAGGAGGAGCTTCTTATTGCAGTGGGATACAGGACATGTGTCACCCCAATACCCAAATCAGGGAACATAGCAGAGGGGGCAGAAAGAATGTAAAAGGAGAGTGACATGAAATGCTTTCCTTGTGGCATACATGAACTCACAGCCTCTGGGATTAGCTGCAGAGGATCAAGCCAGTTAAGAATTCTAGCAAAAGGGCTGGAAAGATGACATAGTTGTTTAGAAAACCTCATTCTCTTGCAGAGAACCTACAGTCAGTTCCCAGCATCCACACAATGGCTCATAACCATCTTAGCTTTAGGTCCAGAGGCTCCGATGCCACCTTCTAATCTCTGAAGGTAAGAGGCATGTGAGTAGTGTACTACAGTTTAATACATGCAGGCAAAGCATTCTAAACAAATATAAAGAACGGAATTCTAGCATACAGGGAGGAGAGAACCTGAGGCCCCACCCCTAGCTGAGGATTTTATCATTAGTAGATGACTGATAGAGGAGAAAAATCAATCTTTTTTGGAGACCTGATCACTGGTAAGCTGACCATTCCTCAGTGGATGGCCAACTTCCATGGACATACATAGGTATTGCCAACTGGACTCAGTTGATTTAAATAAGTTAAATAAGAAAATAAGTAAATAAATTGTAAAGGAAGGTGTTGAAGCTTCTTCAGGGATGTACTTCAGGGACATGGGGGTGGGTGAACATGATCAAAATAATCATATACATGTTTGAAAAATGTTAAAAATTAAATAAAAATATTATTAAAAATAATAGAGAATAAAGACCTTTTTTTCAAGCTACAAATGTGGAAAGTTAAGCAAGGTGCTTTTTAAAACAGGAAACAAGAGTGATTTTATTTGTTTTTCCCACAGTACACGTGACAAGGTCCTGTGGGCCTCATAGCATGTTGTGCATGAGTTATTATCCTTTTGCTTTTCCATTTGCTAATGTGCTGAGCAAATATGTATCCAGAAGAGGCAGAGTTCAACCGGCTCTTTCACCTGCACATTTGACTATCTAAGTGTCCTGCTTGTTTGTCACTAAACTTTGATCTCTGCAAAGGTTCACCTTTCTAGGTTTTCAATTTAGCTTCTTACAAAGCCACACCATTAGAATTTTTGCCGGAGCATGGCAGATCTGATGGGTAGTTGATTTACCTTTGTAGAGTCTACTTAATGACTCCAAGAGCCATAGCATGAAGTCCCTGCTAGAGGCTTACCTTGACAAGGGTGCCCCTTGTCATCTGAGGCCTGAGGGTTAGGGGAGGAGGAAGAAGTAGGAAGGTCTGTGGAGAGGCCAGCAGCTCTGGAAACTGCTGTTCACTTTGTCCCTCAGTGAATACTCAAGTCCTTCCTTTGGAGCTCTTCAGTATGTCTGGTCAGCAAGCAGAACCTAAGTTCAATTTCTAAAGACTGTGTCACAACTGACTATGATCCTAGCTCTTGCTTGATAGACTATGACTATTTTCTAGCCTTCCTCACATACCTCACATACAAGCATGCACACACATGCACACACAAACACACACACACACACAACACACACTAACAATATTGAAAACATTAAAGAAAAATAGTTATTGAAAACAGAAATAGGAATATATAGTACAGTGGCAGAACATTTGCCTAGCATGTTTAAGGCCCTTAGATTCCATTCTAAGTATCAGAGAGAGAAAGGGGGGGGGAGAGAGAGAGAGAGAGAGAACACGAGAGAGAGGACACATGGAGAGAGGGGAGTACACACACACACACATAGAGAAAGAGACAGAGGGAGAGTCAGAGAGCAGTCCCTCCTGCACTCCCACACACAGATGGACACACACATACAGACACTCATGCATTCTTGCACACACGAGTTTATTAAAAATGATCCCTTAGTGAGGACAATGACCCAGACTAGATGAAGATCAGATAAATCAGTAAGAAAAAAAATAAGTCATAAAAACAGACAAAGGGGAGAAACTCCCCTAACATTTCTACTGGAAGACAGTTGGTAACTTCATGTGGAAGCTGTCTTGTTATTTTTCTAAACAGCCACTGAGATCTTGTTAAGATTTTCATTTCTTAGATAAGGAGGGTGAGGCCCAGAGAAACTAAGTGACCTGCCCAAGGCTGTATAACCTGAATAGCCAGGAATTACAGCCAAGTCTAGTTTTGTTTGCCAGTGCCTCTTTATTGATTCCCCAACGTGATAAGCCTTTCTCTACTAAAAAAAAATCCTTATCTCTCTTTTCAGAAGAGGGTTCATAGCTCTATTACAGCTGTGTTTTGGACAAACACCACATTAGTCCCTGTGGTACTTACTTCAGCTGCTAAAATCAATAGACTCCTCTAAAAGAAACACACTTTGGCCACATAAGGGACCTTTGCAAGTAAAGTCACCAATAATAGATCCTAGTTCATATTCAGAGCTAGATGACTGTGGTGATAAATTTTATATGTGATAAAATCATCCTGGAATATCAGAGAACAGGATCACCCACAGGCAAGCCATGTGGGTCAGAGTGGTAACTCACACCTTTAATCCCAGCACAGGATGACAAAGTGGTGACCTATGCCTTTATTCCAATCAATAAGGAGACAGAGATCTTTTTTGTGTTTCTGTGAGTTCAAGGCCTAATAACAAAACACTAGTAGCTCACACCTGTAATCCTAACTCTAGGACTATGATGCAGAGTTGAACCCGGAAGTGAAACAGCTGGTCAGGGAAGATATTTAAGAAGGCATAGGCAGACATTCAGGCATTCTGTAGGAGTGACCAGCCAGGCTGAGGACTCTTGTTTAGCTTGAGAAGTTGGCTGGGTGAGAACTGACTATGGTTTGTTTCCTCTCTCTGATATTTCAGCTTTCCCCCAATATCTGGCTCTGAGTTTTCATTAAATACCAACTAGAATCATTCAGGAGGTTGAGCCAGGAAGGTTATAAGTTCGAGGCCAGCCAGGGCTATACAGTAAGACTTAGTTCCTTTTCAACAAATATTTTTAAATGTTTCTATATTTTCTTTCTTGAATGCTCCCTATCTGTCTAAATTACTTAGTTGTCAGAGGTGAGGTTCAGTTGGAGGTAGGGGACGCAAGCTGTGTCCTCTCTCTTTGCCCACAAGGGTTAAGAGTGCTTGCTGCTCCTTCAGGAGACCTGAGTTCAGTTTCCAGAAACTGTACTGGACAGTTCATAAGTGCCTGTGAGCCTAGCTCTAGCTCCATGGGGTTGTCATGAGATGATGATGCTTCTTCTACCACTTATCCCCTCCTCAAAGAATTAGAACTAGTACAGGACCAAGGCAATAAGACCAAGCAAGAACCAAGACAATCCTTTCCTCCACATGCTGTTTATATTAAGGATTTGTCACAATGAACAGGACACTGACTGATATCCACATTTACCTTTAGCTTGTAACCCAAAGAGATTCTAATACTCAGTATTGGTGGCCAGTTATACTCAATCACTGATTCTCCCATTATCGTGCAGGGATCTGGTTGCATCTGTAGGAAGCAGGTAGAGAGACTAAAGTGTTTCTTGTATTGTCTTATGTTGTTTGAGAGGTCAGGACTGAATGCCTGAGATGGGAAAGCCTCAGTAGGAAGGTATGGATATCAAGGATGGAAGTGAGATACATAATCAGTGGTAGATATGGTGAACTAAAAGGAGATCATCTTGGGTTCTAAACTTTAGGATGCTACCTATGAATCCTCTCCTAGCTCTGCTTGACTTTCTCTATGATGGGAAGTTTCTGCCTCATTAGGAATAGACCAGACCAAAAGACAAGGTTGCCAGTGCTGAAGCCATTTCTCAGAATGGCATTCTGCATCTCCACCCAGCTCAGTAGCACTTCCCACCCCAGATCTGTTGCCTTGAATTGCCTTTTGTGCTGTAAAAGCCAAATGAGAGGCTTTTAAATGATTTCTGTTGCCTAGGAAAGAGGAATAGTATCCAGAGCAACAAAATCATCAAATTTTATTATGTGCTAGCTAGTGCTATATATTTCAAAGTTTTGCTTTAAACGGTATCATTTAGAAAACTGGGACTGCTTCTGATTGGCTTACAAGTTTCTATTGTCAAAATATATTACCAGGAAAGTACAATACATTGGAAAATTACAAGAAATAGCACTTCAGCCCTATTTGGACTTTATTTATAAAAAAACAAATTAATAGCAAATGAATAAAACTTTTAAGCCATTATCCAAGTAATAATACTAAACAAAATAACTAATAAAACAGCCGCATCCAAACAGCTGTTTAAGAAAAGCCAATGATATTTCATCTATTGTCAAACTTGGCACTTGAGCAAAATAAGGACCAAAGTAAATATTTATTGAATCATGTGAGATTACTGAGAATTCCTCTTTGATAAATAGAACAAGCAAATAAACCATGATTTATAAAAACCCAGGCTAACTAAATCAGCTAATGGCTCTATTCAAAAAATTCTTATCATGTAAACTGTGAATTGACAATTATAATTGAAAATTACCCGTTTCTCTATGAATTTAATATACATATAGTTAACCACCTGCTTGACTGTTACACAGAGTCATTTAAACGTGCAAATGGTTGTTCCAATGTTTGAAGGCTTTTGAACCAAAAGCATTAATTGCCAGTCTGTGTTAATGGAAACACACAGAATGGATGCTTGCTTTTCTCTGCAATACTATAAAAATTCCCTGGGCTTCAAACTCTCTCTCCTAAGCACATGAGGAGGCTTTTACAGGAAATGCTCACTGGAGAAAATAGAACCTCTCAACCCTGACCAAATAGTTGAGGAGAAGGTAGAAAAACATTTACAGGGTAGGTATTGAGACACACGTTCTTCTAACAACTGCTTACTAGGCCGAGGCAGAGGACAATGGATCTCAAAAGCCAAAGGTCAGCCTAGGCAATAAAGTGAGCTCTTGTCTCTAAAAATGAAATTAAGGATTGGAGAAATAGTTAAGTGGGTAAAGTGGGTGAGAACCTGAGATCATATCCCCAACACCCATAAGAACAGCTAGGCATGGCCTCATGCATCTGTAACCCCAGTGCTGACTGGGAGAGAGACAGGAGGACCCCTGGAAAACATTGGCTGGGCAATAAGACAATCATGAATTTCAGATTCAGTAAAGAAATACTATCACTGTAAAATAAAGTGGAGAGCTAAAGGTGACATCCTACACTGACCACTGGCCTCCATACACATAGCCATCTGCACATGCGTTCATATCCGTAGACAAGTACACCTACAAAGAACAGTGGCAGTATAATTGACTAATGGTCCATTTCTTCTAACATGGCTGTGCTTACACAAAGGCCTTTAATGATTCTTAACAAGAACTGATATGTAGAAAACAGACATTGAGAAGCAGGCCAAGTTCAAAGTAAGCCTTGGGAGCATGTCAGTGCTCAGTTCCTTCCTGTTGACCCCTGGACAAGTGACCTTGTGCCTTCCTTTAGTGATCTCCAGACTTGTTCACTACTTACCCTTGCAGGTAAAAGCACCCATGGTGCTTTTCCTCTTCAACACAATGTGTCCATTCCCGGGCCTCTGTTTCAGGCTTTGGTGCTACATATGGAAACGTGATGGTGGCTTGGTGTGTTTTTCCATCCCAATACCCAATGAGCTTTCTAGAGCAGGAAGTTTCTCCAAGGCTATGATGGACCACTAAAACTGACAACTTTAGGGTTCACTGTGGAGAGTACTACAGCTTTTGAAACTGATCACAATCACTATGATTGACCACAGTGAACACTACAACTGACCACCACAGTGAGCACTGTAGTGTGCACGAGGGCAGATTATAATCGATTACATCACAATCGATTACCACAATGACAACTGTGGCTGAACATCACAGTGAACACCACAACTGACCACCAGAGTGACAACTATGACTGGCAATCACAAACACTAAAACAGAGACAGCCATGATGACCACTCCAGCTGACATCATAGTGGACTCACCACAGTCACAGTGTCAATCTACTTGTTCTGAAGCTTTCTGGCCATCAGGATGCAAATAAAAGAAGCCTCATTAGAAGCAAGATTCAAGTCTATGGAAATGTCTAGAAAACACTTGGGGACATGGGTGAAGACCAGCTAACCTTATGCCTAGGCTTTCTTCTTCAGTGCGGAGGCAGCATTCGAGGACTTTGAGCTGTATGATTTTCTCCAGCAGCCCAGGTTATACACCCATCTTTTTTTTTCCAGATTTTTACTAGTGTTACTGTATATGCACAAAAACAATGTTCCAGACTTAGATATTTTCCCATATAGTATATGAAATAGCTTCCTGCCTTTCATCACTGCAGAAATAAAATGGACTCAAATGGAGCAAAACACTAAAAGGAGTGAAAATCACCACTGGTGAAAAGAATGAATCTTATTGAGAGAGAAACTTACAAATGAAAAGGTGAGTATTTTAAAATGAGGCGATGTGCTGATGGTTCTTGGGGTCAGTGGATCAAGGATGTCATCAAGACTGACCACCTGAGTAGAAGGAGATGGCTAGCTCTTGAAAGTTGTCCCTGATCTTCATATGAATGTGAGTGTACACATGCACACATACATACACATACACACAAACATACACAAGTAATTTTAAAAGGCCAGGTAATAGGGTGGGGTCCAGGGAGCCTTTTTGGGAAGGAACCATAAGCAACAGTATAGCAAAAGAAAGGAGCTGATTGTCTCCATTTTGCAAAAATGCAATCAGAATTTGGGGTTTGGAGTTTTCAGGACATTAGAGAGGATGCTAGAGAACAGTGGGAGCTGAGCAACACATGGGTTCTTCCAGAATGTTCTTGAGAGTTGGGGAAGAACATGGTATGCAGCTGTGAGTTTGAAAGAGCTAGTAGGAGTAGATGTGAGAGGCACCACGATATTATTACTGTTGTAACTGTTATTTGTGGTGTTATGGATGGAGTTCAAAGTCTCAGATATGCTCTGTAAGTACTCTATAATGAGGTACAACTTCAACTGAGATAATAATTTGAATGGGAAGTAGTTGCCCACCCACAGGTTACCTGTAAACAACCATATAATATATAATATGAACAAGCTATCATTACATGTCTGATGTTTGGAAGTATTAAACCCAGTCTTCAATTCTCCAGAGATATTTCCCCTACTATGATGCAGGTGTCTTTCATTTCTGTGTTGGCTTTTTCAGTGCCACCACAGCCTGGCACCTAGCTTTTCTCTCTAGGTTGTTTCTGAATGAATTTCAGATACATTGAAAGAGACAGTTTTGATTACAACCTCAATGGATCAAGGCTTTTCACCAGAGCAGACATTGGAAGATAGAGCAGCTTCTGAGGACAGTGCCTAGAGAACTCTGTGCATCTACTATGGAATTATGTCACTGTATTTCTCAGTTATTCTTCATCTGTAAAAGCATGCCACTTGACCCCAAGCATGAGCTAAGATGGTGATTGTGTAAAGCTTATCTTTCCCTAAGTCAGGTTCATTAGAGAAAGAGCTGTGAGAAGAAAGCGGGACCAGCAAGCCTCAGATACAGGTGTTCACTTCTTCATGGGAAAGAAGTCGGAAGGGAAGAAAAGAAGGAGAAGGATGGAAGATCAAAAAGGAAATGGTTGTTTCTGTACTCTCCCTGCATAGATGAGCAGAAAGTTGAATTTTCATAGGAAGTGAATGCCCTGGGAGCCAGAGCTGGACCTTGGTCCCTGGGAACCCTACAGGGTGACCCTAGGCAAGCTACAGGCTCCCTGACTCAATGGGGCAATGGAGGGTCATGGCAGTAAGAGGAATGAATGAATAAGGCATAGGTCAGGTTTCCATAGAGGCCATGATCTAGCCACCAGTGGTTCAAAGGGGATGAACATTCCAGTTCCACCCATATGTCCTTACTTCTGTGATAGCGCTCCACTTAGGGACTGTTGGATGGAGGGTGTAAGTTGAGGCAGTAAGTTTAAAGGTAACACATGTTGACTCTGTGAAATTCTATAGTTGCTCTCTGTGAATTTGTGGAGCATGTTTATGCCTGATGTGGCACATTCAGGGTGAAATCAGAGAAGTTTGTCCTGGGCAAACTAGGACAGATTGATACTCTTGGGCAAGATAAGGGCAGGGCATCTGGGTCTGTCTGGATAAGAAGAGCTGAACCAGCTTGGAACTATCAAGTTTTTAAGGGTTAAACTTTCTCTGCAAAAGTTGGAAGCACATTAAAAGCAAACATCAATAAACAGAATGCATACACACAAACAAAAGACTGCCCCTTCTTAGTGCGTATAATCTGCTGAACTCTGGGTATAGGTTGATAGCTGCTTCTGACTTGTGTGCTTTCTTTTCTCTGGGGCTCCGGTGTTGGGGTTGAGGAACTGGGTCTCAGTAATGAATTATGAAGAAGGGTTTCACTAAGGATAAGCTCAGTGTACATGTATGTTACAGTCCCAGTAAGTTCATGGCCAAGAAAAAATGTGTGGTCAATTGCACACCTGAAGAAACAAGGTATGCTCTGGCTGTCCTGGAACCTGCTTTGGTACAGGCAAATTCAGAAAGTTTACTGACCTAATGGTACTTGCTGACCAAGGTTCATAAATCCTATGTCACTGTCTAAGGATGCTAAGAAGTTAATAGATAGGCTTCTTGACTTCCATCAACATTTCCCACTTTGTGACTTCTGTAGTGTGATCAAGAGCAAGTCCGAAGTCATCAGAATTCCCTCTTTTGGATATAGACATTGTTTAAAATGTCTTCCTATCAGAAGAATATCAGCAGAGGAAATATTTTTCATTTTGTTTCAGGGATGACAATTTAGGAGCTGGTTGTTTTTAAGTAAGGCTTCAGGTGAGTTAGATACGTACCATGTATGTATTTGATGCAACTTACAACTCTTTTAGGGGAAAAGCTGCTGGAGTTCATATCAGTTTACAGTGGAGATGATAAGTTATCTTGTGACATGAAGGCCAAGGTGTTTTGTTATATCAGATAAGATAAAGGTTAAGTTTTTGTTGCTGGGTTTTCTGAGGAATCAGGCATTCTGCACTGATGCAAGAAGGCTGAACTGGGAATGAAGTCACACCCACGTTTGCTTTTAAGTAACTGTGTAAGTATATGCTCTCTTAAGAGATTTACCAGGATTTGTTTTGTCTTTATCCTCTCCAAAAAACTTGTGTGTATCTCTGGGTATCTGCATGAGTCTACCATGCAGGTAGATACATGTGTACCATTCGTGTGCAGATGTCTGATGAGGTCAGAAGAGGGCATCAGGTGCCCTGGAACTTGTCATAAGCAACTGTGTTCCACCTGATGTGAGTGCTGGGACTGAACCCAGGTACTCTGCAAAGCAGCAAGCTCTCTTCACCACAGCCATCTTCTCAATCCCTTCCTGAGGTTTTTAATTGTAGTTTAGTTTAGTTGTGGTGAAATTTAACTGTAGTCACATTGGTTTGTAGACCAATCTCAGTCATGTGTTGGATATTCACCAATCAGAGTTAGTTAGGGTTTTGCTTTTCACTTCCTGTACTGAAGTAGTACACTGAGATTTGCTGGAACTATGCAAATTGCTTTATTGAACAAGTTTTCCTCCCTTATCTGTTTATTGTGCAAGGTCCATCAACTACTGAAAGTTGGGCTTATGTTTTGTGTTCTTGGAGCCCTGAGATGAATTGATATTAATAGAATATAGACTTTAGAGTCCTGGTCTATTACCAATGATATTGCTGATGACTCTTCTTACCCTTATGTAAGGGTGAAACCTCTATCTAGTAAGTAGTATCTGTGTGCATGAAGTGTGTACATGGAAAAGTGTGCCCTGTGTGTTCAGATGTATGCATTTGTATGCTGCTTTGAAGCTCATTATCCATAGACCATAAACCTGTATATATCATTTGCCCAAATCATTAAAGCATCTGAGGCAAGTCCAGATATTTGTAGTGATAGCTAGAACAAATAGCATTCATACAGTGATCAGTTAACATATGAATGGATAGATTATGGCACCTGAAGTGGAAAATCAAAGCAATGCAAAGAAATCTTCATGTTATGTAATAGGAGTCAATCTATGAAGAACAAATGCTTCATTGGGTTGATGTAGTCATCACTGTCTTGATATGGAAAATTTTCTGTTCTTTATTCACTAAAGATATGACCCAAGGCAGTGTGGAGACATGATCATTATACCATGTGGTGAATTTTCAAAGAAAAAGACAAACTCTTGGTGTATGCTGCCTACCCTCAGTTCTCTCATTCAGTAATTTCCCGATACCTCCACACTAAGCTTTTCCCTGTCTGGAGATGGAACTGGAAAAGGTAGCTAGAAATGACTTCCCTTCTAGTAAATTCTCGTGAAGTGTTTCTTCCCTTTGTAACCAAGGTTATAACCTTACCTGAAATAGACCTAGGACTGGAGGCAATGAGTAAAGATGAAAGAACCAGAAAAAAATGGTGTCTGTGGTACTGATCTATGTACATATGTATCACCAGATGTCTGTGTGTAGTACATGTATGCAGTATATATGTCCACTTAAATCAATGCTTGAGGCCCTTTCAAGTACAGGGAGGCACCAGTGTTTTGCCCATTCCCAGTGGGAGATGCTGCCCGAAGTAGGTCTTTTCCTGCCATCAAGACATATATTTTACTTTTTTTTTTTCATGACCAGAAGAATTGTAAGTAAATTCTAAGGAAAAAATCCTTAGGTTAGCATAAACCTTAGGTTAGGCTAGTATGAAATAAAAGCTCCTGGCCAGAAAAAATACTTAAGTCTTCAGAAGTAATCTTTTGCCTCATAATATTAAGAAAAAGTGTGTTTGTAGCTAAAATTTTGTGGTATATGTGTTATCTCAATACATAATTAGAATTGGGACGAGACCAGTGAGAGAAGAAAAGGAGAGCAGAAGAAAACCTACAGAGCTTCATATGCAAACACACAAGGCAAAAGGAGCCTCCTCGCTGCACGTCTTAGGCTGAAATATATCGGGTTTTGATACAAAAAATAGCCCAGTGTAGTTTCTACAGGACTGCAATCACTGACTTATCTCTGCTATAATACATGTTCATCTATGGTGCTTGCCATTTATAGATAAAATACTTGAAGCAGTCTGACAAGCTGTAGATGTACCCCTAAAGGTTTATGTAGATCTGAGCTGTATTTTCTACCAGATAAAAGTAGTTTTCAGACCACAAACTAACATTTATAAGAGTATATCTTATAACGTTTCTACACATTTTATTTGAAAATTGCAAAATGAAGTGTTTAGTAGTAGCTAATCTCTGCTTGTAAATACCTCAACTCAAATATGAAGGTATAATCTGTTGCTGAAGGAAGCAAGGTGTGTGGATCTCAAGTTGCTACATGGAAAGAAAAACAAAATCTCAAGCAGGTATAGAGTAAATGAACCCCTGTATCGAGCATTCTGAAAATGGCAAAATAAGAGATGTCAAACATGTCAGTGGGGGTGGAGCTAGAAAAAAAAAAACTAAGGTGTGACTGAGCTCCAGGGAGTCTCTGTGATGATGGAGCAGTTCTCATTCTTGATTGCGGCAGTAATTAAATGAACCTACACATGTGCTAACATGTCACAGAGCTACATACAAAATTATAAACAGAAAAAAAAGTGCATATGCAAATGCTTGCTTTTCTGGGTCAGTTCAGTGCTGTGTTTCAGTTACTGTCCTCTTTGTGTAAGAAGCACTGGGCAGCCTGGGGGTGGGCCTAGAGGACTGTTTTTATGCAGTGAGGTTGTAATTATTTTGAAATATGAAGGTCTTAGACCTTGTGCTAACTACTAATTAAACATACTTAGGAAGTGATTTAGGTAGATTGTGGTCTTCTCTCGAGGTAGGGCTTTTGGGAACAAACACCAAAGACTTGATTTACCACAAGCCTAGCATCCAGGTCTGCAACCCTCAAGCTGTGCAAATGCAGCATTGGCTGTTTTCATTGCTTCTCTACAGGTGTTTTAGAGAGGCAGGGATCTCACAATGTGGGTTGAGCTCAAATGTTCCTTTCTCTAGGTTTTGGTAAACCTTTCTCTAGGTTTGGTAACTGGAGAGCTGCTTCCTATTTTCCAGTAGTGTCTAGCCTAGTTCTAAACTGTACAAGTCACCATTACCCAGTACAAATTCTAGAAACCTGAGTGGCTTTTCTTATGACAAGTACTTTGATTTGCTAGGATGACATGCCAATGAAAGGCCATCTCACGGATTAAAAACAAGGTTTTGAATTCAAACAAACCAGGCTGCCTAAAACTGCTTATCAAACATTTACTTTTCAGACTAAGGCCTCAGCATGTTTCTTGAGATGAGTTACCATTACATCTTCTTGGTAACATCATGATTATACTCACATGTATGCAAATAAAAGGTGACATTTGCTAGGTTCCTGTTTTCCTTGACAGCCCACAGGAGATTTGGGCCATTCAAACACTAATCACAAGTTAGACCTGCTGTCATTTGGAATAAAAAGATAGTTTCTCTCCTTGATTCATGTAGTTTATACTTTATCTGTGACTTTTCTTCTTGGCTTGCTAGGACCTGAGTTCCTTTGGCAATCTTCCCCCTATGCAAGGCCCAGAAGCCTTCAGGTTGGGCCCTACTCTTGATATCATGCATCAACAAATGACCTTAATAACAGACTTCTCTTTGTGGGTACTGATTTTCCTCAAGTCTACAATGACTTAACTCAGGCTCTGAAGTAAACACAGGAACAAAATTAGCCACCCACATCTTTATGTAACCATTTTATTAACAAAAGGAACCCATGGGGTTCAAACAAGAGTACAAAATACAATTTTTATTTTACCCTTGGTTTAGTTATTACATTTTTAATAAAAATTGTAAAAAGCTAGTGAACTTATCAAAAACCATAACCCTTGCCTGCTGAGTTTCTTATTGTGCAAAACAAAAGCACAGAAAGTAAAATTCTGCCCAGGGAAGGTAAGAGCTGTGTGCACCAAAAGATACACACTGTTAGACTTTGCACATCAAAAAGGAAATCCTAAGGGCACTTTTAATTTTTCCAAAACTAAATGAGAGCAGGAGGAGACTAAAGAAGCAAGTATTAGCAGCTAAAGTGTGATCTTCATTTGCAGGGTTTCCCACGTAGTTTTCTACATTCACCTTATCGTGACTATAAGCTTAGGATCAGATAGACTCATATAAAGTTGTGTTTCTGAACTATTTTCTCAATGCCACTGTTAGCTCTGCTTCACTTCCGCAGGGGACTTCATGATTTCTCTAAGTAAACTGACTGCAATGGCTTGTCTACAGGGAGCCATCCTGTTCCATTTTCCCTCTGTCCATACTGTCACTTTCTTTCCCTTTGTTTTGGTTTCATGGAGATGGACAATGTCTTGACAAAGTATGTAAACTACAGCCTGGAAGCCAAAAGACAGTTCATCATCTTTTCAGTAAAAGACAGTAAAAACAAATATGATTTAGATAGTATTTGAACATCCATAACTGTTACAGACACACAACAAAAAGACAAAAGAAATCTCTAAGAACTAACATAAAAAATAAGGTTTGTGGTAATTCCCACACCACAATTATTGGCAATACCATTTGGCATTTTAGACAGTGGCTTACAATGAAATACATGTGTTTGACACTATCATAACAACAGAAGAAAGAGGTATGCTTAGAGGGGACAAGTACACATTTATCTAACATTGGTACAAAAATCCCTGAACAAATAGCCCACTGACTTTTGAATATAAAATTTAACCCTAGTTGAATGTCTTTAAGTGAACTTGGTGACTGAAAGATAAATCTATCATCCTGATGGATGCAGTACAACACTCTGCCTGGAAAGCACCAGGGTTTCGTGATTAAACCCTCAGGACTTGGCTGGTTCAGACCTCCACTGTGAGAATCTTCCTCCCACTTGGTGTCACCAATGTTCTCAGATCATGGGGACCAACAGATTGGCAGCAAAACAATTGAGCATGTGACCATAAACAGGAGGGGGGGAGGCTGGTAAAGACTTGGCTGACCCTGCCAGCAGCAACACAGTCCTGTAGGTCTAAAATTATCCTGAGGCTCAATGACAACAAAATATTGCACCAAAACAATTAAAAAAAATCACAGTTTAAATGGAATTACTAAGGAACTGGAATAAGAATGCACATCATGGTAACTGTCATCCATCTCCTGAAGCCACATCACAGGAAGAGCTCAGGCTCCTGTTCTCTCTTAAATTGAGATTTCTTTTACGATCTTAGGTGTTCATATTTATTTCTATTTAATGCTAAACTATGGGATTTTCCCTTGGTCTAGTTTCAGATCAAGTGACAGGTTGAAAGGAGTCTGCTAATTGCATACAGCAGAAACCCTAAGGTCAGCCAGCCTGCTGTTCTGAGAGCAGGCATAACAGCATCACTAGAGGTAGGATGAGAAACACTCTGCTTTGTGTAGGTATCAGGTATCCTAACAATGTCATGCCTACCCCATCTTTTCTAGTATTCCCTAGGTAAATGAGGGATGAGGAAAATCGAACACACATTCTTAGTGTTGGAAAGCCTTTCATAACACACTGTATGGGTGAATTCCTCTTCCCTTTTGAGGTGGCAAGCTTTTATGGAGTCCCTTCTAGGCTTCCTAACACAGTAGAGCCCATTGTCAAAGTCCAGTTTAACCTCCCCAGGAAAGAGTGGGAACGCTGTCACTTCCCTCAGGATCTCACATGACCATGGACTCCAGACTTGGTCCTTGTTGTAGTAATATGGTAAGAAATCATGAAGACCCCAAAACCTGGGACCTCAATTCCTTTGAAAGTGAACCACTTCTTCATTCACAGTCACTTTAGAGATGTCTTGTTCCCCTAAGTCAAGTCTTCCCACCAAGTCCGTAAGCTCCTAACTGTGTGAACCCTGGTCAGAGCACACCCCAGTAACATTCCAATTCCTTGAGGCTCCTCTCTCCAACAGGGCAGGCTTTCCTTCACTTCCTCTCCCATCACCAGGACTTCCGGTTTTTCAGTTCACATTTTCATCCACTTTTAAAGGGGACAACTGAGCACACCCTATAAACTTGTGTGACCATCCCACTGGCCCACCAAGACATCTTCACATTCCTTTACTCCTGTCATCTGCACACTTGAAGTGCATCAATGTTTTTAAGTTAATGTTCTCTCTCCTCCAATAAGGCAGGCCAAAGAACCAATATTCTAAGTTGGTAACAACACAGTGAATTCTTGAATCTCTTCAGAGAATGAAGGAAACAGGCTGGGTCTCTTCGGCATTGCCAGGATGTGGATCAATCTACAAGACAGAAAAGTGAGGTAACAGCTCAAGCACCCTGGTTCTCCTACCTGCTTCTAATTACATGATAGCTGTATGCTCAAGCTGGTCAGCACCTGTTATTAAGTCCCTCACTGGCTGCTGGATTCTCTGTCTTCTATGGCCAGATAAAACATATTTAAGGCAACCCACTAACTGCACGTGCATGCCACAGATCACAAACTATCTGCCAGGAAATGTGCTAAGTGGCTGTGATAATCTAGTAACGCTGCAAGAACATGTTTATGGGTATACTTAGCCAATTATGAGTCAGCAACAGCACATTAATGAATGGAGGGGAGGGGAGTAAGTGATTATCTGCAGACAGAATAATGAATCTAATTTTTTCTTTACCTCTGAGTAAAGAGGTGGAGGCTGAAACCGGAATTCTTGTATGCAAGCAAACATAGAGTAGCAGGTCTCTCCCTCGCAGTCAGGAGGCTGAGGGTATGCAGGAGTATGTCGGGAGAATTCTTCCTCAGATACCACATCTGCATAATTTGGTGGTGCTGAAACAGAAATGGAGTTTGGGTTAGAAATCCATGCAAAACTGCCAAAACTAATTTGTGTCTTCTGAACTCTTACAAAGGCAAGAAACTGAGCCAAACTGAAGAAGATTCAGTAGCCATCACAAGAAAAGTTTTGGTTCCCTTAATACACAAAGCTACTAATACCAATTATATTTTCAATCACATTCTTTTTTGGGGGGAGGATCTGCATGTCACAATCTAGGCAAACAAATATAGCCATAGAAAATATGTAACAGTTTATACTTATACGTATATCTGAACCATTTCTCACTGTTTTAATATTACAAACTAGACTCAGAGATGTACACTTTGTTTCTGGGTCTGTCACTAACTCTATGTCATGGTTAAAGCTCAATGTTCCTTTTCAGGGATGTTACATAATTTTAGTATTAAACAATTGAGTAGTTGTGATGGTTCATTTCCATTGTCAACTGGACTGGACTTAGAATCACTGACCCCTGGCCATGTCTGTGAGGAACTTTTCAGAGACTGGACTGAAGAAGGAAGAACCACTTTGATGTGAACAGCTTTGCCTCATGGAACAAGGCCTCAGACTCAGCTAAAAGAGGCAGAGTACACTGAGCACCAGTACTCATCTCTTTCTGCTTCCCAATTGTGGATGCAATGTGGCCAGCTGCCTCACATTGCTGCAGCCATAGATAAAATGTCTCTCGTTGTCATACTATGCTGTACACTCCAAATATGTGTCAAATGAGTCCTTCTTCCCTTTGACGTCTTCTTGTTAGGCATTTGGTCCCTGTCCACACTAATGGGGTGGGAGAGCTGACATGTGAACACTTGTTTCCATCACAGTCTGTTTGCAGCTAGTCTCTACCTAAAACTTCACTGTCAAAGATGTGAATGCTTTACCTTCAGGCTGCTCCGGCAGGGCCAGTGCCAACCAGCTCATGTCCATACTGAACTGGCTTGCGACACTGCTGTTTCTGTGGCCAAATCCACTGTATGGAATCGTACCGATGACTAAGGGCAACTCCAGCATCAATTTTTTAGCACCAGGAATGTGGATGTATACCTAATATGTACAAAAGATTTAGGGTAACTGTCATGGGAACTAAGCTGATTCAACTTCCTTTTCATAGAAACAAATGTCTTTGTCTCCCACCAAGCCATGCCAGGACAAACACAAATTGTCCTGTCTACACAAATGAAAAACAAACAAAATGAACAACACTAACTATAGGACAACTGTGACAGGGAAGTGTGGCCTTCACATGTATCCCTGTAAATTGACAGAGCTTGTAACAATCCTGGAAAATAAACCTATGCTTCAGTGTAACAAACACTCCTCACATCACCTCAGTTCCTTTAAGTCTATTTCATTAAATTCCCCCAGGTAGAGATGGATTTTTAGTAACAGTGACGGTCTATCTTTATATACCCACAAATAGTTGTAACGCTAACATTTTCCCAAATATTAATGCAATTAGTAGAGTTAGTACTTGCAACTGTATGGCTTATTGCTCTGTTTTATGTAGGTTTAAATATTTAAGAAGCTTTGCTTACAGCTAAGGAATAGTCCACTCTGATAATGCAGCAATCCAGAATGGATGGAGTAACAGGTGGAATTTTTAGCATTTTCCCATTCCACGTGTCAGTAGTTCCTGAACCAATGTGGTTTCCTCGAACATTGGCAACCATGTGTCGTACTGTCTTTGTCTTGCCACTAGCCAAATATGTCTGGGTTTGGAATATGGCTGCCTTAGGAACAATTAGGCGAGATGAACAATTCTCTATTTCTGCATAGATGGGAATAGCTTCTCCTGAAAAAAGAGAAACAAGATGAATTCAGAGAGGGGACATTCCAGAATGTTCTCAAGGCATCAATGAACAGTGCAACAGCTCAACACAGCTGAAGCCCTGGCTGAAAGCGTCTGAGAGAAATCTTAGGTAGTGGGATAAACATTCAATACAGAAGGTGACCTTTTATACCAATTGCACTAATCAGTTTTCCAATGTAAAAAGAGAGCATTAATAAGCCCCAAGATATGTAAATAAACAATATGCATAAAGTAAGGTCAGATATATAAAGAATGATGTAGCAGGAGGCTAAGTATAAAGCTTACTACCAACCTCACTAGGGTCTAAGGAAACGGGCCCAACAGTGAGCAGAGTCTTTGCTTCTCAGGAATTCATAAGGTTAAGGAACAATGACAAGGCAGGAAGTTACATCACAACATTACACATCTGTATCACAATTCTCCAACAGCTCTGTGTCCTTTGCAACATTAAAATAAAATGGCAGCATTTCCCCACTCTCTTGATTTTTTTATTAAAGCAACACAACTGGAGTCAGAAAATGGTAATTCTAATAAAGTCTATTATATATGCTAATATATATTAAAAAATGTAAATGTTAATTATATTTTAAAATATACAGTACTTCATAGATTATAAAATGTACTGCTTTAAATCAGTTAAATCATCTAGTGAAATTAATGAGTCTTTTATTTGGACTTTTTCAGACATGTTGCTTACCATTACAGTATCCCTTTCTTTCAATTTTGACACTCAGTGACACAGGCCCAGATGTGAAAATCCAGCAGCCAACCATTTTTTCCCGAGTTTTCAGCATAGGAGTCTTGAAAATTACAGACAAAAAGATTTTAGTTAAACCACTCAAGACAACTTATAGTCCTTTATTGAATAATTATAAAGAAATATCAGTATTTCTTATTTTCACATGACACCAAGTACTGAAACCCTTAGGCTGAGATCTTAGATTCAAACTAGTGTGACATCATCCTATTTTATCCTGAAGTTATTGTATTTCTAGGAAATGACACAATATCCTTTAGAAAAATAATCAAGGGTCATATTCATACTTTAAATATTATAGAACTATTATTGTGTGTGTGGTAGGTATGACATAGTATATGTGTGTGTGTGTGTGTGTGTGTGTGTGTGCGCACCCCCATGCATGCAAGAGGTAAGCATAAATGTCCAGAATCTTTACCTATCACTCTCCACTTTTCTTTTTTGTTTGAAACATGGTCTTTCAGTGAATCTGATGGTCACCTTTTAATCTAGGCTGGCTGGCCTGCCAGTGAGACCCTGGGGTTCACTCACCCCTATCTCCAAAGTCTGAGGTTATAGTCATGTAAGGCCACTCCCAGCTTCTGCATGGGTGCTGGAAATTAAAGTCAGGTTTTCTTGCTTTTACAACAATACTCTTACCTCCTGATCCATCTTACTAGTATGATAGAATCATGTTTTAATACAATGTAAAGATCGGGAGAAAAAAGGAATGATATAAAAATCAACAACTGAATCGTTATACTGCTTGGCATACACTGCACAGGGTATAAAAATAGTCTTTTTGTTTACTTCAGAATACATTATTAGTCAGACTTTCAAATGTTCTTGGACTAGTCTGGGGGCTTAAAAGTGTATCTACATGTCCTGTGTCAGCAGATATGAAAATGTGATGAGACACATTACATCCCACTACAAGATTCTATGCTTCAAAGTAAGAAAAATGCTCAGCTGAGGCTCTGTTTACAAGCTGTTGCTGATCATCTTTTTTTTTTTTATCTATTTTAGACATTAATAGTAAAAAGATAGAGTCTGTTTTGACAAAAAACAAACCTCAATAAGTAATTTCTTAAAGAACCATAGCAATTTTAGAAATAGTTTTAAAATTCTACATAAATTCATAAATGCATAAACATATATGTGCACTACTAATGCCAGCACTTTTCTAAATGGAAGTTAGGGAGCTGTCCAAGCAGGCCTGAGCCAGGGCAGCATGGCTCTGGCTACGCCATACAAGCATGGTGTGAGGGTCATTCATTATCGCAAGGGGAACATTTATTCTTTTAGTTGCTGGATTTTTCCCTTGTCTTTAAAAATATTAGCTAGAAAATGAAATATCCAATACTAAAAAGACATCTTTGCCACATTAGTGTCAAGATGGGAAGTTTAAATTATCTCAGTATTATCTAGCAAGTAAAAAATAATACCATTCATTCATATTTAAATGAAGACCCATTTGGTCCTATCAACTTTCATGAAAGTCAAAGGTATAATTTTATATTATTTTGATAATATGGGTGTACATAAAAGAATGTAGCTCATTAGTTCCCATCTTGTCTATTCTGTTGTTCCTTATAGCCTCATCTTTCTTACCAGCCTACAGTATTTCTGATGATTATCAGAAGTTCAATGCCTTAATGTAGCCAAATCTGTCATAAGGAAATGATCAGTGAGAGGCTCGTGGTGGCAGCTGCACACACTTACTTAATGCTAGAAAATGACATGTAAAATGGAAGGATACATGGCATAATGGCCCAGGCTTCAATAACAGGCTGAGTGTGATTAATACTCTTTGGTAATTACTGTTCCTCAACCTGCTATTATTGGAGAGTTTAGAATACCACAGCCCTGGGAATGTGGCTGTGCTGCTAACAGTAACTCCTCTTTGCTGTGCATTATTGTTATTAAGGCTTATTAATGCATTTCAAGCCTGTGTAACTTTTTGGCAAAAGAATCCCTGAACAGCAGGGACATAATCAATAGTATTAACACACACAATTTGTATTTTTTCTAACCTAGAATCATATCTTTATAGTGAACGCCTATGGGTTACATTGTTTTTTCTGAACCAGCAGACAGGGGCAGTGCAGATCATCCCTACCCTGACAAAATACAGACATCACTGCTGAAAGGAAGGAGGGACAGAGCAGGGGAGAACCAACCAATAGGGGCAGTGTGTTGACATCCACGTGACTGACAACCTGGAGCTCTCTTCTTACACTCTGATCTGGTACTTGGGGTCTTTCCAAAACAGCCCTCACACAGTACTGAATGCTGCCATACTTCCCAGTAAATGACGTTGCTAAAGGTCTGAAATAAATAAAAGATATTGATTTATGAGCTTATTTTCAGCTAGACAAAGCCAGGAAAAGCATGCTTGAAAGTGTGGGTTAAGGTTGAAAAAACCTGAGTCAGCATGGAAGTACATAGAATCATCAGCACCTGCCCTTCAGTGTTGGGGACACCAGGGTGCTTAAATAATGGACGCAAGGCCGGGAAAGCAAACAGAAAACTTAGAGCTTCACTCACTGGGATGGAAGTTGAAAGCGAAAGGGAAATTCATGTTTTCCAGGCTGTAACAAAGTGACGCCTTCACCTGAAAGAGACCACACTGTATTTTAGCAAAGATCAACATTAAATCAAGAGTCTTCACTATGTAAGCCATTTATTTTTTTAAGGTGGTTTTCCTGGCAGTAGTCTCCACACACTCATTAAACAGATTGAAAGAACTAATTTTGAATTTGTCTTTTACTAAGAAACACATACACACATACACATAAGCACACACACCCCTTCTATCTCCAAAATGATCAATTATCATAAAGTATTACCTAGGGCCAAGAGTTTCAATAAACATATAATACATATGCATAAACACACATGTAGTACATACTCACACACATGTACACATGTACACATGCACACATGGATGTCACTTTATTTATACTAACATGACACCAATATTTAACTAGACCTAAAGCTAATTGACACGTTACATTTCTTTGGCTGTATTACAATAATAATATGTATTCTTTTGGCTGAGACAGAAAGTTAGGGAACAGCATTAGTAATAGTTATACAGAAGACAGCCAAAGCAGCAAGGGTCAGCTCTTTACCCTTTAGCTCTACTGAGATTGACAGGGGTTCTCAGTGGTGAAAGCAGGATTTCTAAGCATGGCATGGCTCCTTCCCCTGTTCTTGTTAGCATCATTCAACTCCATGCACAGGCTTGCTACTGAACAAAGGCCAAAGGACAGGGTTATAGGGTGTGAAACTAGAGGCACCACCAGACCCTATGATGAATGTTTATAGTCAGTTTGTTTCATGAGGATCCAAAGTGGATCCCACGGCTTCCACACTGGTCAATGGCTCCCTATTGCATGGGACAGACTTTCCTTTTGAGTTCATACTTGAGGCTCCCTTGTGGGTAAAGGATGTAAGGTGAGAAAAGCTGGCAGAAAGCTTAGTGTGGAATTTGTTTTGTTACACGATTTGATATTTCTGCTCCATGCAGTCAAAACTATTAATAAAGTGGGTTTCTTTGGTTTACTTAATTATCAGCAATTCAGTATTTCAATCCTGCTCTTTTAGTACATCACTGGCCCAATTGAGATGACTAAATCTTTCTCTAGCTATCAGTAATTAAGGAGAACAAGGAACATGGGTCCACTTCACATAGACATCATGGGTGGGTGACCTGAAGGCAAAGGAAACAGTGACTGGTCAGGACACAGGGTCAGATTAAATAGGGGAATACACTGTGAGTTCCAGAGACTCCCAGTGTGAAGCTGTGGCCACATAAGCCTCAGGAGGGTTCCAGAACAGCCATAGGATTGGAATCAAAGCACACTGCTGTACTTCATCTTCTCCAAGGGGCTCAGGGGAATGAGGCTGAGATGGGGTCTGATTTGTGATTGCTAGGCTACACATGGCAAAGTACGGGCACATGTTTAGCAATGTGGATTTTATATGAATCCAATGTTTACTGGATTTAGACTCAGGTGACAGAATGATGAGAACCTCCAGTTTTTACAAAACCAGCTGGGGAGGGATATTAGAAATTTGTACTCAAGTAAAGACCAGCATGCTAAAATTCAGCAGTGTCTCACATGAATGACAATGGGCCTGGATTGGAACACAGTTGAGTGGGTACGGTTTAAATGAAGGGACCAGCATGTGGAAACAGGGCAGGTATGTTGAGAACAGAGTTTCCCAGCATATTGAAAAGTGGTAAGAGTCGAAGGGCCCCTCAGGAAACAAGTCAACACAGGAATAACAGGACTTCACAGGAGCAAATCAACTTGAGGAAGCAGATAAACAGGAGCAAATCAACTTGAAGAAGCGGATAAACACTGTAATATCTGGGAAAATGTGCCTCCTTCTCTTTTTAATTTTTATGTTCAGTTAAAAACATTCACAAGATGTACAGTGTGCCCATTTCTGCCTATTTTACAATGGCTTCCACCTTGTTCTCTGAGGACTACCATGCCACAGGGAGCTGCTTCATTCACTGGGGACCTCCAACCAGTGCTCTGTGAAAGTTCACAGGCCTTGGGATCTAGCAATGGTGAAGCAGGGGGAGGGGGGTGAGGGTGGGGGATGGGTGTGAGGTCACACTCTGGTGGGTGTCTGTAAATTGAAGTCAACTCTCCACTTTGGTCTCCTACTCTTTATCACAATCTGTTCTTAAGAACAAGAAGACGTTCAGTCATGCTGACAATACATAGTTCAGTAAGAATACTAATTCAAAAAATTATTCTGGGAACATAGATCCCAACATTACATTTCCTAGGAGTCAACATTGAAAAAAAAAAAAAATCTCTGCAGGTTTTGAATGATAGTGAGTTAACGGAGTTAATGGCCCTGAGAATTGATGTGTGAAGTTGCTATGGCCTTCCAATGGTGGGTAGGTAGGGTAATGTTTTCCCCATTAGCTAAAAGAGAAATCAACTTTAAGTAAACTATAACCATTGCTAATATATTCCAAGAAAACTAGAGACTGTCTAGAGTTAGAAATTTCATTTCCCTACAACAAAGCTACAATATCTTACGTGTGAACCATAAACCTGTTAGCCCAGATTTTTACCAATGCAATACTCATTTCTCATCCTAGGTTCAATCATAATTTTATCTACATTTCCTCCGTGGTTATGGGCTCAGAGTCTGAATCTGGGACAGAAACCTGTTTACTACTCTCTTCCATGGCCTTCCTTCCAGTCAGCCATCTTTACCATCCTTGTTGGCTATTATCACCAGGAGAAAAAGACTCCTGGAATGCACAAGGAGGAAAGGTCATGAAGGCAAGGAAAGGCTATCACCTGCCACACCCCTTTATCCAAAAGGCAGCTCCTGTCACGTACATATTTGAGGATTTAACTGTGGACACTGTACTTCTCCACAGGAGGATTAGATACAGTAAGCAGCGAGCTTGCATTTGATGGGTATAAGCTGATGAGACACAGGTGAAGGTTTACAGTAGGTTTACTGGGAAAAGACTGACCCACTGTTACTAGCATTTTCCTGATGAACAACAACAGTTTATGTTCCTAGCACTAGCCCAACATAAATATTCATGAGGACTTCTGGAAAAGTCTGAGTGAACAGGAAGGTGTAATTCAGACATCCCCAGATGGCATCGTCTCCAAAGGCCTTTCTGAAAGGGGAGGGGCAAGAGGAAGAGGAGGTATAGAAAAGGACAGCAGCTGTAGCAAGACACAGGTTCTCCAAAGAGGGAACAAGTCACTTCAACTACCCAAGTACCACTTCCCTCTTCCCAAGATCGAGTTTTCTGCAAATCATCATGAATGGACGGGAAGTGTCTAGGGCCTGGATATGAAGGAGTGGAGGCCCATTAAACTCTAGGCACCATATAATGAAACCTCACAGACTCTGGTTCCAATGTCCTTGTCTCCTGGTCAAGAAGGACCCCTAGAACCCAAGACAGTCTAATCGCTGGTTTCCATGGCAACAACTCCCTTCTATGTCATTACAAGATCCTAGGATGCCAGGTGCAAAGGGGCACCACCCAACAAGGGTCTAGTCTCTTCCTGGAAGCCAAACAGGGGCACAGGCTTGGCCTCCTGCACTTTACAGGTGACAGTACAGATGACTCCCCTTCCAGAAGCTTCCCTCAATGTCACCCACAACCAAGAGACGCCCCCCTCTCCTTGGAGCTCTCCATTCTCACCAGCTGGGGTCTCAAGTAGGCTCAAGCGCAGGTTCAAGTATTCCACCTCCGAGGAAGCTGCTGGAGAGGTGCCACCGATGCAGACCCGGGCACCAGCACTCGGGCCCCAGGCAGAGGTGGCACGGCCCTGGGCCTCCAGGCGCAGCCCGCGTAGGGCCACCGTCTCTGCAGCCTCCAGAAGCACGTGCCCAGCCACTGTCTCCCCGCTGGAGTAGCAACCCTTGCTCTCATCTTCGAACACTAGCCCAAGGCTCTTGACATGGCCCTGGGGACCATCGGCTCCTGCATCACCTCCCATCCCGCCGGGAGATGCGGCTCTGCCAGCGAGCTCGGCAGCGGCCCCGGGTTGGGATAGCCGGCTCCGCGACGCTGCTGTCACGGGCGCCGGCCGCAAGCCCAGGGCCACCACGGCCACAGCGCCCAGCCGGGTGAAACACCCACACCGGGGGCCCTGTCTCTTTAACACACCCCACCGGGACTGCAAGGGGCCGGCACAATCCGCCCACGGAGCGCACCCATAGGCCAGCTATGAGACATGCTTCTTTCCCATTGGTTGTGCGTGACCACTGAGTCATCTCATTGGCGGCCCATCACGGGGCTGAGCAGGACGGTGGTGCGTGATCAGGGCAGCTTCACCAATAAGAAAACAGCACAGTGCACGTGCACAGGCAGTTTATTGGCCTAGGCAAGGCACAGTCCTCGGCCACAGACCAATAGTGAGGCAGTGCGCCCATGTGGACAGAGGATGGGAAACAATCTCTGTCAGGGAGGGGACGGAACCGGCTCTCAGGCGCTCTGGTGTCAGCCGTTACTATGGTTACAGTGGGGGCGGGTTTCCCAGCTCATAGAGGCTAGAGTTTGAGTCTTTGAGCTCATACTAGAACGTGAACTTGTGGCTCAGCAGGCACGATGTTTAAGATTACTATTGCAGCACCCCCAATGAATTGTTTCCTGGAAAATGGAGCTCAGCCATTTCGCCTCAGGCTGGCCGCCTTGGAACTTTAAAGCAGAGATCAGAATCTCCTGCCTTCCATGGTTCTGAATGTGGCCTCTGTGGGTCTCAAAATTCCTGTACTAGGTGAGAGCCACGTCTAGGGATAATGCTGTGGTTCTAAACTGATTAGTACTGTTTCAGGCCGCTGAAGTCCCTTTGACTCAGTCTTTAATTCTTTCGATTCTAAATAAGGTAGTGGTTTTATAAACTGCACTCGCCACTCACTAGTGCTTGTGTGAAGAGCAGGATTCCATTATCGACTGAATAATACTCTATAGTCAAAGGTGACTATTATGCTTTTTATGCATGCATAAATTGTGAAATGTACAAATACTACATCTGGACAAAAAGAGATACACACCTGACACACAAGTGACCCACCCAAAAGGATTTTGTAATCTCAGGATCATAGTCCTGAAACATGCCCAGCTGCCTCCCTGACATGTTCCTCTGATATGCAACTCTTCCTGCTGTTCTTTGTTTGTTTGTTTGTTTGTTTGTTTTGTTTTTTTTCAATCTCGTTCTTCTAGATTTCCTTTGCTCTCAAGCATATTTAAACAGCTCTATTTGGCTGGCCATCATTTTGTAATCTTTCATATCCTCTCCTTGTCAAAATTCTGTTTGTAAACATAAAGAATTGATAATTAAAAATTGAAACTGGAGTTTTTTTTTTTCCCAAAATGTGGTTTTCAAAGACCTTAAAAGTTGTTCTACTGCCCATTTTGGGTTTAGATTATCAACATGGGATTTTTTTTTTATTGTATTGCATTTATTTATTTATTCCTATAATACCTTTCTTAATTCTTAGATAAGCTCATATGTGCATACAGTGCATTTCACTCATATTCTACCCCGTTCCTCCCCAAGTCCTTCCAAATCCATATCCACTTTCCACATTCTATTCTCATGTCTTCCTTTCAAAATTTTTTATTTAGTTTAAGATTTTATTTCCTGTTACATATCTCACTGAGTCTAGTCTGTGCTGCTCTTAAGCACACCCAAGACCATCCAGTGGGGCATGGCTGACCTATCAGGAGCCACATTCTTAGAGCAGACTGGAACTTTGATAAGGCCTTAGGGAGTTCAAAGATATCGCCCTGTTTAACTCTTTCTCTCCTTCTCCCATCTACCTCCCCCTCTACCTTTTCCCCTCTGCTCTCTCTTTGGTTTTTCAAGAGAAGGTTTCTGGCTGTCCTAGCACTCACTCTCTAGTCCAGGCTGGCCTTGAACACACAGAGATCCATCTGCCTTCTGAGTGCTGGGATTAAAGGTGTGCAAGCTATATCAGAGTTCAAAGATTTCTTATCTCTTCTTTAAGAAAGTAGAAAAGGCCACAAATCCATCTCATTTACCATCCTGAAATACCCTTGGATTTCTGATAACTTTGTTTATAATGATCCCTGCTTACTTTCCTTTACAACACAACTTAATCTTAAACATGCATTTGTTGAAAATAAGTGATGCATTATTTATCACTTTAACTGGGGACAAAGACTTTGTTCTCATACATTGTTTTTAAACCTTTGGTGTCTAACACAGAAGCATATGATACATGCTCAATAAATGTGTGTTGACATACTGAAGAGTGAATCACAACCCATATAGTGTCAGTGGCTCTGCAATAGAGAGTTCTGCACCTCTAACTGGGCTCCTGCTGGCTGGGAAGATGTTCTCTTCAAAACTTAGTGTCTAAGAAATGAGTGAAAGGGCAATGAAATTCACAGAATGATACAAGACAGAACTGCAGCCATGGCATCCTGTGCTACCAGAGACCAGGCTCTCTCTGTCAGTTTTGTTTGTCTGTTTGTTTCGTTTGGCTTTGGAGATCCAATCCTAAATCCTCTGCAAAGGAGGCAAGTTCTCTCTTTCAGTAACGTACATCTCCAACCTTTAGGGTTTAGGGACAAGATTTCACTAGGCAGATCTGGCAGTTTAGAAGGTCAGATCTTCCTGCCTCTGTCTCCTAAATGCTTGCATTCTATAAGCACAACCTATTGTGACATTAATGATTTTAGACTATGGACAGCAAACGATGTGAGCAATAGCAGCTTCACAAATGTATTTTTTGGGCTGGTGAGATGAATGCACAGGTAAAGGCACCTGCCACCAAGCTGGGCAACCTGAATTTGATCCATAGAGAACAACTCTTGCCAGTTGTCCTTTGAACTCGACATATATGCATGCCCTATCATGCACACAAATAACGGTGTGTGTCTCTCTGTGTGTATTTACAGGTCACTGCAGTTAAACGATTGCATGAATTTCTGAAGAGATTTTCAATTTTATAGTTTTTAATTTTATTTTTATAAAATAAAGGTCTCATTTTTATATATGTATTCCCTTGTTCAAACTCCCTTCCTCCTCCTGATCACTCCTGGTCACTCTATCTTCTCCCCATCATCCCATCTCCTCCCCAGAAAGGGCAAGAGGTCCCAAGGTGGATGAGTTCAACATCCAGACAAATCCGATTTCCTCATCCTAATATCAAGACTGTGTTAGGTGTTCCTCTGGAGGGAATGGACTCTAAGTTGCCAGTCCAAGGTGCTTCACATCCCAAGCTGTTCACTGCTTGTGTTTTGCAGCTTGGTTGTTCTTCTCTTTTTGTTTAAAGTCCACTAATGAGTGAGTACATCCCCTGCTTATCTTTCTGGGTTTGTGATACCTTGATCAGGAGGATATTCTTCAAATCCATCCATTTACCTTTGAATTTTAGGATATCATTTTTTCTTACTGCTGAGTAGTACTCCATTGTGTAGATGTACCACAGTTTGTTAACCCATTCTTTAGTTGAGGGACATCTAGGTTGTTTCCAGGTTCTTGCTATTACGGATAATACTGCTATGAACATAGTTGAGCTAATGCTTTTGGGGTGCGAATGTGCATCTTTAGGGTATATGGCCAATAGTGGTATTGTTGGATTCTTGGGGAGATTGATTCTCAATTTTCTGAGAAAATGCCATGTTGAATTCCAGAGTGAATGAACAAGCATACACTCCTACCAACAATGGAGGAGTGTTCCCCTTGCTCTGCATTTGCTCTGGCATAGGCTGTCATTTGTGTTTTTAATCTTAACCATTCTGACAGGTGTAAGGTGGGATCTGAAAGTTGTTTTGATTTTCATTTTTCTGACGGCTAAAGATGTTGAGCACTTTTTCAAGTGTTTTTCAGCCATTTGTAATTCTTCTGCTGAGAATCCACTTTTTAGTTCTGAACCCCATTTTTATTGAGTTATTTAGGGCTTTGGGCTCTAGGTTCTTCAGTTCTCTATATATTTTGGATATCTGTCACTTGTAGGGTTCGTGGGAATCTTTTCCCATTCTGTAGGCTGTCGTTTTGTCTTATTGACTATGTCCCTGGCTTTACAGAAGCTTCTCAGTTTCAGGAGGTCCCACTTATTAATCGTTGTTCGTAGTGTCTGTGTCACTGGTGTTATACTTAGGAAGTGGCCACCTGTGCCAGTGCATTGGAGGTATTTCCCACTTTATTTTTTCCATTCCAGTTCACTGTGGCTGGGTTTATGTTGAGGTCTTTGATACACTTAGATTTGAATTTTGTGCAGGGTGATAGGCTTGGATCTATTTGCATTTTCTACACACTACCATCCAGTTATGCCAACATCATTTGTTGAAGATACTATCCTTTTTCCATTGAATATTTTGGGTCTCTTTGTCAAATATCAGGTGTTCATAGGTTTTGGGGTTAATGTTGGGGTCTTCAAATAGATTTCATTGATCCACAAGTCTGTTTTTATGCCAGCACTAGGCTGTTTTTTATTACTGTAGCTCTATAGTATAACTTGAAGTCAGGAATGGTGAAGCCTGTTGAGGTTCTTTTGTTGAGCAAAATTGTTTTGGCAATCCTGGCTTTCCTGTTATTCCAAATAAAATTGAATTGTTCTTTCAAGGTCTGTAAAAAATTGTGTTGGGATTTTGATGGGAATTGCATTGAATCTGTAGATTGCTTTTGGTAAGATTGCCATTTTCACTATGTTGATCCTACCTATCCAGGAACATGGGAGATCTTTGCATTTTCTGATATCTTTTTCTGTTTCTTTCTTCAGTGATTTAAAGTTTTTGTCAAATCAATCTGTTACTTCTTTGGTTATAGTTACTCCAAGGTATTTAATGCTACTTGTAGCTATTATAAAAGATGATGTTTCCCTTAATTCTTGTTCAGCCCTTCTATCTTTAGTGTATAGAAGGGCTACTGATTTCTTTGTGTTAATCTTGTATCCTGCTACATTGCTAAAGGTGTTTATCAGCAGTAGAAGTTCCCTGGTAGAACTTTGTGGGTCACTTATGTAAACAATCATATCATCTGCAAATAAAGATAGCTTTAATTCTTCTTTTCCAATTTGTATCCCCTTAATCTCCTTTTTTTCTCTTATTGCTTTTTTTCAAAACTTTGAGAACTATATTGAATAGATAAGGAGAGAGAGGATAGCCTTGTCTAGTTCCTAATTTTAGTGGGATTACATTGAGTTTTTCTCCATTTAGTTTGATGTTGTCCATTGGCTTCTTGTAAATCACCTTTATTATATTGAAGTATTTTCCCTATATTCCTGATCTCTCCAGGACTTTTATCATAAAGGAATGTTGAAATTTGTCAAAGACTTTTTCAGCATCTAAGGATATGATCATGTTTTTTTTCCTTCAATTTGTTTATATGATAGATGACATTCACAGTTTTTCGTATGTTGAACCATCCCTGCATTTCTGGGATGAAGCCCACTTGATTGTGCTGGATTTTTTTTTTTATGCTGCTGTATTTGGTTTGTCAGAATTTTTGCATCAATATTCATGAGAGAAATTGGTCTGTATTTCTCATTTCTCTTTCTTTGTTGTGTCTTTGAGTGACTTGGGAATTAGGGTTATTGCGGCCTCATAAAAAAGAGTTTGGCAATATTCCTTTAGTTTCTACTGTATGGAATAGTTTGAGGAGTATTGTATTAGTTCTTCTTTGAATATGTGGTAGAATTCTGCACTGAAACCATCTGAACCTGGGCTTCTTTTACTTGGGAGACTTTTAATGACAGCTTCAATTTCCTTTGGGGTTATAGGTCTGTTTAAGTCTTTAATCTGTTCTTGATTTAATTTTGGTAAGTGGTCCCTGTCCAGAAAGCTGTTCATTTCTTCTAGGTTTTTATTTTGGTGGATTATAGATTTTCAAAGTATGACCTGATAATTCTATGAATTTCCTGGGTGTCTGTTGTTATGTCCGCCTTTTCATTTCTGATTTTGTTCATTTGGTACTCTTTCTCTGCTTTTTGGTTAGTTTGGATAAGGGTTTATCTATCTTGTTGACTTTCTCAAAGAATCAACTCTTTGATTAATTGATTCTTTGTATTGTTATTTTTGCTTCAATTGTATTGATTTCAGCTGTAGCATCCTTAAAAGAGGATATAAAAAATTCCATTCCCTTAACAAAATAGAAGAAAATACAAACAAAAAATTGGGAGAGATGAACAAAACCTTGAAAGAAAGCACAGAAAACAAACAAATAAAAGAAACATTCTAAGAACTAAAAATTGAAATAGAAGCAATAAAAAAACACAAGATGAGGCAAAGGTGGAAATGGAAAATCTGAAGAAAGGAACTAGAACTACAGATACAAGCATAACACAGAGAGTCCAAGAGTTGGAAGAGAGAATCTCTAGAGTGGAAGACTCAATAGTGGAAATAGATACATCAGTCAAAAAACAAACAAACAAAGAAACACTAAAATCAAAAAGCCAACTCAAGCTACTTCCAGTATCAGTCCACACCTTGTAGGACTCCTAGCTAGTACCATGTCTGTCTGTGTGCTGCTGTGTCCCACCATGATAATAATGGACTAATCCTCTGAAATGTAAGCCACCCCAAATAAACATTTTTTTTAACAGTTGCTGTGGTCATGGTGTCTTTTCACAGCAATAGAAACAGAAAGATCTCTGTCTCCTGAGAGATGGGATTAAAGGCCTGTATTACCACTCTCTGACCTTCATACCTTGACTGTGGGTGATTCTGTTCTCTGTTATTCTAGGCTGATTTTATTAAATATACAGTATATCACTACATAGCCCCTTTTGTGTCAAAAATAAAAAGGTCATAACTAACATAAGAAGAACTATGTACAATAGGTACAATAATTATATACAATATTTATAAGTAATAATTACATGAGTAATGTCCAGTTCATTAACAAATGACAAATTCAAAGAAAATATTTCATTATTTATTCTATTTTGATGAGTTCAAAGGATTGTCTTAATTGACTTTCTATCTAACCTATATTACTAACTGAAAAGTATCTTTTGATGTCTCTCAAATTTATATACTTTAACCTTTATGTCAGTTTCTTTTCTGAAACTGTCACTAGAAAACTATAACTATAACTATCTCATCTTCAACTCCCTCAGAGACCTAAGTAAGAAATAATATTAACTAAACAGGACATACAAGCAAATGTGAAAAATGAAACTCCTGGCTACCTGGACAGTCACTCAAGGTTTCTGTGCATCCTTGAAGGATTTATCTTCAACCTGTGAACCAGGCATTCCTGACAGACTTCTTTGTGAAGTAGGACATTCTCAAAGACTTTCCTATCTTGCCCTGGCAAGGTTTGGCAGTTCATTTTGTGTGTGTGTGTGTGTGTGTGTGTGTGTGTGTGTGTGTGTGTGTGTGTCTTGCTTGTCTCTTTGGACATCATACTGTCAGAAGTCAAGACAAGGGCACTTTTCTTTATTTTTTATTTTTATTTAAAATTTTTTTTCATATATACCACTGCTCATCCTCCCTTCCCTCCTCCCAGTCCCTTCCAGTCCTCCCTCAGCCTCCCCCACCTCATCCCCCCACTCATTCCCCAAGGAGGGCAAGGAGTCCCAGGGTGGGTCAGTTTCATCTGGCATATCCAGTTGAGGTAGGTCTGTGTTCTTCAGAGTTCTTCTCCCAATATTAAGGCTGGGCTAGGTGTTCTCTGGGGAATGGGCTCCAAGATACCAGTACATACACAGGAATATAGTCTGATTCTACTTCAGGAGGTTCCACAGACTGCCCATGCCTTTTAACCCTAACCCTAACCCTAACCTTTGGAAGGTTTGGTACCTTTCCATGTAGTCTCTTCAGATGTTGTTTCTGGTTCAGTGAGCTCCCATTAGCTCTGGTCAGCCATCTCTGTGGGTCTTCTCCTCATGATCCTGATCCCTTAGCTAATATACACTTCTCTCTCTCTCTCTCTCTCTCTCTCTCTCTCTCTCTCTCTCTCTCTCTCTCTCTCTCTCTCTCTCTCTCTCTTCAGCTGGAACAGGAGCTGCTGCTCTACCTCCCTCTCTTAGCTCTGCTTCTGCTTCCACCCATTGCTGGATGAGGGTTCTATAATGACAATTAGGATGGTCATTCATTTGATTATAGGGAAAGTCCTGTTTAGGCACCCTCTCTACTAGCCAGAGACATCTTGTGGGTTCTTGGAGGTTTCCTTAGCACTAGGTTTCTTCCCAACCCACAGTGGCTCCTTCTATCAAGATATCATTTTTTTTCTCCTTCCTTGTTGCTCCTTTCACTCAACCATCTCCTTCTCTCATGATTTGTTCCCACCTCTCCTTGCTTGCTCCTTGTTGTAATCCCAATTTACTCATGAGATCTTCCCTATTTCCTCTTCCCAGGAGGGTCCCTGTTTGTCTCTCTTAAGTTTCTTCCGTTCTCAAGCTGTCCAGGGGTTGTGGTTTTCAGCATGGATATTCTTTGCTTTTTGTATAATATTCACTTATGAGTGAGTATATATCATGTCTATCTTTTTGGGCCTGTGTTACCTCACTCAGGGTGATATTCTCCAAATTCATCCATTTGCCTGCAAATTTTAGGATGCCATTTTTTTTACTGCTGTGTAGTACTCCATTGTCTAAATGCACTACAATTTGTTAATCCATTCTGCAGCTGAGGGGCAACTAGGTTGTTTCCAGCTCCTGGCTACTGTGAATAACGTGGCTATGAACATAGTTGAGCATATGCTGGCAGGGGCACAACTTCTTTGGCTTGTTGTCAAGTGATGAAACAATCTTTTTTAATCCTTTGCTATTGAAGTGATTTTTTTAAAAATAAAACTCTGAGGCCTCTAGTACATTTCCTATTGATAATTTATCAATTTCAGCATTACCTTGTGCTAGAGGGCCTGGCAGACATGTATGGAATCGAATGTGTGTTATATAGAAGAGATGATTCCTACTACTGATTATTTCTTGTAACAGAATAAATAATGAAGTTAGTTCTGACTCATCATTAATAAAATCAGTAGTTTCAATGTGTAAGACAATTCTTTCTGCATACTGAGAGTCAGTGACTATGTTAAGAGGTTTCATTAAGTCCATTAAGAACATCATCATACCACATAATTCTGACTTCTGAACAGAATTATAATGGCTTTAAGTCACTTTATGTACATTTTCTGATTTGTAATCTACCTTTCCTTGTTTGTTTGCATCAGTATTAAAAGTAGGGGCTCCAGAAATTGGTTTATCCAGGACGACACAATGAAAAATCCAGTTAGATCCCTTTTAAAATTTATTTATTTATTTTTTTTGCTTTGAGGATATCTGTTGCTAATCTCTCCTAAGAAAATTACTACATGCTCTTTGCCAAAGTTCACTTTCTGCCCATAATTGACAAATTTCTTTTAGTTAAAGGTACATACACTTCTCACTGTCATAGTTTGAGCTGTAAGAATCCTATTTTGAGAAAGATGTTGCTTATTTCTGTGTCTTGAAGTGTTTCTGATATGTTTTCTTTTAGTAGCATCAAATCTTCAAGTTTATATTAAGATCTTTGATCTGTTTTGTGTTAAAAGTCTTTTCATCTTCGAGTGTCCTTTTCCAATTCCTTCTTTAATAATTTAGTTTTTCATGCAGGTCTTTCACCTCCTTGGCTAGCTTCATCCTATGTCCTATATATTTCATTTTCTTTTGAAGGCCACCATGGATGTTTTCCTGATTTCTCTCTCAGCATGCTCATTATTGGCACACAGAAAATATTGACTTTTTTGTATGCAGATTTTTTTCTCTTATCAATTTTCTGAAAACATTTATCAGATCCAAATGTTTCCTGTTCTGCTTTAGAGGACTGTTAAATGTAGGTTCATATCACCTGAAAAGAAAGGTTTGACTTATTCTTTTCTAAGGTATATCCCTTTCATTTTTCTCTTGCTTTATTGCTGTGACCTGCATTGTTGTATTATGTTTTTGGCCTGGACTTTCTGGCCTAGCCTCGGTGTTCGGACCCACAGTTCCGCAAATATACACACAGAATCACATAGACGCTTATAGTATTTTTACACTGATTGCCCTAGGGCCCAGGCATATAATTTGCTAACTCCTTCATCTTAACTCATGATTCTTGAGTTATCTTCATTTATTATAGTGTTGGTTTTTCATGTATAGCATGCATATGAAGACAGAGGTCAATGTTGGCATCATCCTCTGTTCCTCTCTCCCTTATGTTGTGAGGCAGGAGCTTCCCAGTTCAACAAGACTAGCTGGCCAGTAAGCTCCAGGAATCCCTTTGTTTCCAACTCTCTGGATTCTTTGTATATATGTATATATATGTTGGGTTTTTGTATATACTTTTTAGTTTCTCTTTATGTTCATTTAATTATATTTCATTATCATGTATTAAGATGCAAGAAATTATTTCAATTATATTTTATTTTGTTAAGAAAGGGGATAGCTAAACAAAGTGTAATGAATCCTCATTGCTTCTTCCCTTCATCTGGGAATGTTTTTATTTGCTTCCGTCACTGATGGATGTTTTAACTGGAGATGGAGCTGTGGGTTAAAAGGTCCCCCAACACTATATAGAAAGTTTCCTAGTGTTTTTCTGAGGACCTTGACTCCTAGCAAGAAATCAGCCCCCTTTAACTGGCTTCCCTACTAATTAGATAATGGGCCTTTTTTTTTTTCTACTTTCAAGTTTTTTAGTCATTGTCATTATTTTTTAATCAAATTTGATTTTAATGTCACTTGATTTTACTTCGTAGTTTGAATTTACTTTTATTCCTAGTGATGGATATTTATGTCTTATGAAATTTGTATTTTCTGCAATTGTATGTTCAATTATTCTTATGCTTTGTAATCTTTCTCCCTCTTTTTAGTGTTTATAATAGAAAGTTATTGCCTTTTGATTCTGCCCCACAACTCTAGGATTCATTCTTTTTAAATATTTTCTCTGCTGTAATGATTTGAGAAATCATATTGATCTATTTTCAATTTCATTGACACATTTCTCTGATATGTGATATTGTGATATTGAGTCAATAGAATGACAAATTTTGAAATTTAGTTAACCTTTATTTTATGTGCATTGGTTCATTACCTTTCTTATGTCCATGCATCACTTGCATGCAGTGCCCACAGAGGCCAACAAGGATTTTGCATCCTCTAGAACTGCAGCTATAGATTGTCATGGGATGTCATGTGGGTGTTGACAATCACCCTCAATCCTCTGGAAGAGTAGCCAGTGTTTTTAAGTACTGAGCCATTTCTCCAACTCAAATAGAGTGAATGACTTTTAAATTTCAGAAGTCTCTAAAGAGATTACTTTAAGTAGTATCTACATCTTTAGTAGGAATATTTATCTTCTCCTTCATTGCTAGAGTGTCAACCTTTGTCACACCTAGGCTTGATTATGGTCTTTCAAATAATTTCTAAATCACAGACATTCCAAGGCAGATTTATAGTTACTTTTTCTTGTGAGGTTGAATACTGCAATATCCCGGGTCTTGCTAAACCTCCTAGAAAATGTCAGCACTTTTACAGGCAAAGAGTGCTGGCATACCCAGACTGCAGATTCTGTCTTCTCTGTGTAGGCAGGGGATTGCGTCAATTCAGTTTGCATTCTTCCTGTGGGTTTGTCCATGCAGCGACTCAGATTGAGTCTGGGATTTTTGCCAGGTCACACACAGGTCACACACAGGATTTGGAGATCCCCCTTTTAATTTTTTCCCCTTCTGAATGATTCTATGTCTGTTTTGGTTTCATTTCTGTCACTGTGTAAAATACCCAGATGCTACATAGCTCATTAGAGGAAGGGTATATTTAGGTTTACAATTTGAAGTTACACTATTTTATTGCGGGGCCATCAAGGCAGCTGGAAATAAAATAGCTGGTCACATTACACCTATCATCAAGAGTGGAGATGACTGTGTCTGTGCTTAGTATTCAGGTAACTTTCTCTACTTGTATAGGGTTCATGGCCTGGCTCATAAAATAGTACTGCCCACATTCAAGGTGGGTCTTCCTATCTCAATTAACCAAATTAATAAAAAGCCCTTCATGGGGATGCCCATGGCCAAGCTGCTCTAATTTCCATCTTAGTTATTGTTATAATTCTGTGAAGAACTATAATGACCAAGATAACTCTATAAAGAAATCATTGAATTAGGGGATCACTGACAGTTTGCTCATTACCACAATCTACTCCTGGCCTCTATAAGCTTGTAGCCATATAATAATGCAAACTGCATTTAGTTTACATTCAAAAGTCCCCATAGTCTTTCATAGTCTCAAGCCTGTTTCAAAATCCAAAGTCCATGTCTTTTATGAGACTCAAGGAAATCTCTGAACTGTAACTTCAGTACAAACAAAGCCAAAAGAAAATTACATACTTCCAACATACAATGGCACAGAATATATACATTGCCATTCCAAAGGAGAGGAAAGGAGCCATATTGAAAAACAAAAGCAAAACTAGACTAAAGCAAGACTGAAACCCATCAGGGTAAATTCCAAATTCTGCATCTCCAAGTCTGATGTTAAAGCTCCACCCCGTCCTGACCAGTGTTCCTGATAAGGGACGCTATTCTTCAGGCTACTAGAGGAGAAAGGCAACTATCACTATCTCCCAGCTACAAACCTTGAAGCTTATAACAGAGACTTGCCTGCAAGAAACACTGGTGTGATAGTGGCACAAATGGTATGGGGGTGAGCACATACTTTCTAATTGGATTAAGGAAGGGCCACTTTATAAAATGGAACCAGACCTGACACTGCTAAGATGGCTGAAAACCTGAGGCCACATATGTCATCAGCCCAGGAGGAAACCCAGTTCTGCTAAAGGAACATAGCAATAAAATGACACCTCTAACGACATGCTGCTATACCTGCAGGTCAGTGACTCATTCAGTCCTCTCAAAGATGCTTCTTGCACTAGATGGGAAGTGACACAGAGACCTGCAACAGGACAATGTGCAGAGAGTGAGACTTTGGAGCACTCAGCAGTAAATGGAATGTCTTCTTCATCAAAGTATTCCCCTCAGGGTTCAAGAAACTGTGTGGAAGAGGAAGTAGAAGGATTTTAAGAGTCAGTGGTGATGGATAAATACAAGGAAATAATGTTTTCCTGACAAAAAACGACTTATGCACACATTAATTCATGGAGGTCATGGCAGTATGCATAAGGTTTAAGACAAACATGTCCCATCTCTGAGAGGGGGAAGTAGACATAAGCTCCCATTCCTAATTAAGAAGAAACTTATAATTGATACCCTCTAACAGTGGAGTCTCCCTGGGCATATTGATCACACTTTAGGGCAGGCCACCTCCCCAAGGATAGTTGTTCAACACAAAATGAACTCAATGATATTTTTGTAGATTTTGTCTCATTTTGCTACATTTAATAATTTTCTGTCTTATTGGTCTTTGGTTTTTTATTTTGATTTTTTGTCATGTTTTCCTTTGTATGTTTCTTGTTTTTAGTATTTGCTTTGTTTGAGAAAGATGAGGAGAATTGGAGGGAGAAAACATGATCAAAATATATTGTATAAATTTTTTTCTCAAAAAAGTTGAAAAAAACAAATCAAACAAACATGCCTCCTAGATGCATTTTCTCCCAGATGCCAGTCTCCCTGTTTATCAGGGTGAAACAAGATTTCTTTTTGAGGTTTTTTTCTGCATAACAGCTTTGAGACTCCCATGGTAGGAACGTCTTTGGATAAAAGTTAGGAGATGAAAGAAAAAATGCTTCACAGAAATCACTCATATTAATGTCTATTCTCCAGGGTCCTTTTCTTGCTGCTCCAGGCCATATCATTTTTATCATATTACTGTCAGTGCTCAGATAATTGTTTCTTTGTTGTCTGAAAATTTCATAGATGCAAAACAATGTGTTTTGATCAAATTCACCTCTGAATTTCTTCCCCTCACTTCCTCCCTGTCCTCTCCACCCCTCTTGCCATTCAACTTTATCTTTTCTTTAATGTAAAACCCATTGGGACTGGTTAGCATTGCTAATATGTGTGTGAGTGTAGGGCCATCTACTGGAGCATGGGTAGCCTTTCAGGGGCCACATCCCTGAAGAAAAAAAAATTACTCTTCTACCATACAGCCATCAAGTTTCAATATTTTCTAAATCATGAATGGTATTTTTTGTGTGTGACTTTTCCCTCTATCCATGTTGTAATTTTATCTAGCTTGATCTTGCCCAAGCCTAATGCATTCTGATTACACTGAGTTCATGTGTGCAATATCATGGCCAGAAGTCACTATTTTAGTGACTGCTGTCTGTTGCCATCTCTCTATCCCACTTCCTCAATGACCTCTGAACATTGGGTGGAAGAAATTAGATATAGATGTCCCATTTAGGATTGAGTACTCCACAATATCTCTCTCTCTGCACATTCACCACTTTTGGTTTCTGTAGTAACTGCCATCTACTGTACAAACAAGTTACTCTGATGGTGTTAAAAGGTACAATGACCTACGGGTATAAAGAGAAGTATGAGGTTTTAAATATATGTCCACTTAGCAGAATAGTCTAGAACCTATGACTTAGCCAACCAACTATGAGTTCTTGGTCCAATTATGAGTACCAGGTATGAAATTTTTCTTGTGTCTTGTGGAGTGGTCCTTAAGTCCAATCACAAAGTGGTCGGTTATGCCCATGATGTTTTGCCATTATTGTACTAGTGGGCATATCTTGCTGGGTTAATCATTCTAGCATAGAAAACTCACAGTTAGGAAAGACTATTGACTTTCACCATGGTAATATACACAACACTGTAAAGGGTAGGAATGAAGCTTCTATATCAGTTTCAGCTTGATTTCTCTATGTCCATTGACTTGACTATTTGTTTTTTTTTTAGCAATAGGGTCATACCATCAGGTTCTGGTGGGTTCTGGTGCCACAAGAAGAATGGCAATCTTGTGTAATGTTTTGGGAGCTCCATGGAAACTCACTCATGAAAAGTCTTATTCTGTACCTGGCCCTTGGCTTTCTACTTGATGGCCGATATGGTCTGGGAGAAGCGTTGTCATTCACTCCCTGTTATACGGTAATTACTTTTAAATGGTTCTTATATATGAATGTCTGAATGTTAGAAAGTTTCTATACTAGTAGGTTTTTAAACTTCATTTTCAGGTATTTTTAGTTTTACTTACTCATAACCATACTCCTTTACCCTGCCTGCCCTTCAGTCCTCCACACTCCTTAGCGAGCCTTCGTCCTTTATCCACTTTTCTTCTCCACATCCCCTGCTTTCTTTCAGTTGTAATAGAGAATATGCTGCAATGTTTTAACTCTACACTATTTGTACCAGGAGTCCAAATTTATCTTTACTGATCCTTCACGTCTTACACTGGTAACTAAATTTCTGCATAACTATCAATACTTATTATTTTCAGGTAATACATATATTCATCCTGATTTAACTAGTGTATGACTACAGATCTTATTTTATGGGACTCTATATATACTTGCTAATGTTTAAAAGTTACAGATAACCTAAGTTCTTGTTTTATAATTTCACATTTGGAGAATAAGATTACTGAGTAATTATCTTTAGAAACAAGAATATAAACTAACCTTTATGATGTACCTATTGTACCACAGACAAGATGTTCAGCATGTATTATCCCAGTGGCACTCACAGAAACTCCGTGAAGGGGCATATTTAAATGAAACTTAAAGTTGTATACAAGAAGCTCAAAGTATAGAACATATGTCTCCTTTCACATCCAAGAAGTGGCAGGGCTAAGACTAAAACTCCAAAATGTGATGCCCTCTTTTACACTCTACTTTATTTAGGGCTATAGGGAAAAGAAAAAGGAAGGGGAAAATGAAAGAAGGAAAATGGGGCCTGGAGAAGTGGCTCAGTGGTTAAGAGCACTGGCTACTCTGTCAGAAGACCCCCATTTGATTCCCAGCACCCACAAGGTGGCTTCTAACTCCAGTTCAAGAGGATCCAATGCTTTCTTTAGCATTTCCTCTGGCACTGCACATACATGGTGCCCACGCTGATGCAGACAAAACACTCATATACATAAAGTAAAGACAAATAAATATTTTAAACAAATAATGAAGATGAATTTAATTTCATGAGTACAATGAACTGAGGCTCACCAAGCTCCCTGTGGCTCCCTTAGCCACCATGGTTGGATATGAGCAATACTGACCTGGGGATGCTGCAACCTGGGAAGCCAGCCCTGTGCTGAAGCACCCCTTGCATATTCATGTGGGCAGATTCCCCCCTTCCCCGAAGATAACTTGGAGAGGCAAGAAGGAAAAACCAAAACTAAATTCTCTCACTTCATGAAGCGAATGAATCTGGGGAGAGTAAGAGGAATGGCTGCCTAAGAATGAAGAAAGAGAACAACCAATATGGCGCATGTGAAACCCCATCATCCTGTAGAAAACTTTACATCTCTGCATTTTCATGGAGAGTGGAGGATTAACACAAGATTAAAGAATTATTTTGCTAAAAAATACCTTATTCTGAGAAGCACTAAGGCCTCGCCTTCTTATTTCATGCTTCACACATACATAATGCAGTTGCATTGCAAATACAAAACAAGTCAGGTAAGAAGAGTATTTTCATGAGAAGCTGAGAAATATGTATATTCCTTTGCATTTGAGTGGAAGCTTCTGTAGATATCTATTAAATCCATTTGCATCATAACCTCTTTTAGACTCCTTATTTCTCTGTTGAGTCTCTGTCTGGTTGACCTATCCAGGGTTGAAAGTGGGGTATTGAAGTCTCCCACTATTAGGGTGTGAGAATTGATGTGGGATTCGAGCTTTAGCAGTGTTTCTTTTACATAGGTAGGTGCCCTTATATTAGGGGCATAAATATTCAGGATTAAAATCTCCTCTTGACCAATTTTTTCTATGATGAATAAGTAATGACCATCTTGGTCCCTTTTTATTGCTTTTAGCTTAAAGTCTACTTTGTTAGATATTAGGATGGCAACCCCCACTTGTTTCTTAAGACAATTTGACTGGAAAATCTTTTCCCAACCCTTTACTCTAAGCCTGTTTCTGTCTTTGTGGTTTAGATGTGCTTCTTGTAGGCAACAGAAGGATGGCTTCTGTTGTTGTATCCATCTTGTTAGTGTGTGACGTTTTATAGGAGAGTTGAGTCCATTGATATTAAGGGATATTAGTGACCACTGATTGATATTTCCTGCTATTTAAGGTAGTAACTTGTTTGCATTTCCTCTCTCTGGAGTATTCTTCTGTTGGATTATTGATTGTTTATGGTTTTATGGGTGTATCTGGAGTCCTTAGGTTGGAGTTTTCTCTCTAATACTTTCTGTAGTGCTGGATTGGTAGATAGATATTATTATTTCAGTCTGACTTTGTCATGAAATATTTTGTTTACTCCATCTATGGTGATTGATAATTTTGCAGGGTATAGTATTCTAGTTTAGCAGTCATGTTCTTTTAGCGTCTGTATAACTTCTGACCAAGCCCTTCTAGCTCTCATCGTTCGTGTTATTCTGATGGGTCTGCCTTTATATGTAAGTTGGCCCTTTTCTTTTGCAGCTCTTAAAATTTTTCTATGTTATGTATGTTTTGTGGCTTGATTAATATGTGGTGCTGACTATTTTGGGGGGTCATATCTATTTGGCATTCTGTAAGCTTCTTGTATCTTATAGGCATTTTCTTCTTCAAGTTAGGGAAGTTTTCTTCTATGATTTTATTGAAAACATTATCTGTGCCTTTGAGCTGGTATTCTTCTCCTTCTTCTATTCCTATTATTCTCAAGTTAGGTCTTTTCATAGTGTCCCAGATTTCCTGAACATTTTGTGTTTTGGCTTTTTTGGTTTTAGCATTTTCTTTGACTGATATATCTGTTTGAGCTACTGAGTCTTTTACTTCAGAGATTCTATCTTCCATCTCTTGAATTCTGTTGGTTATGCTTGTATCTGTGGTTCCAGCTTTTTTCTTCAGGTTTTCTATGTCCATCTTTGCCTCATTTTGTGCCTTTTTATTGCTTCTATTTCAGTTTTTAGTTGCTGGCATGTTTCTTTCACAGATTTGTTCATCTTTTCCAATTTTTTGTTTGTATTTTCTTCTATTTCTTTAAGAGAATTTTTTATATCTTCTTTGAGGGTTTCAGTGATCATCATAAAGTTATTTTTGGTGTTGCTTCCTTCTGTTTCCTCTTCATTGCTCAGTTCAGGTCTTGTAGTTGTAGAACCACCACTTTCTTCTGGAGTTATCTTGCTGTTCTTTATATTGTTATATATATTTTTGCACCGGCATCTGCAATAGGAAGAAATTAAGAAAGAAATCAAAGTCTTCCTCGAAATTAATGAAAATGAATCTACGGCATACCCAAAATTGTGGGACACAGTGAAAGCAGTCTTAAGAGGAAAATTCATAGCAGTAAATACCTATTTGAAAAACCTAGAGAAATCCCACACTAGAGAACTAACAGCTCAGCTGAAAGCCTTAGAACAATTAGAAGCAAACTCACCTAGAAGGAGTAGATGGCAGGAAATAATAAAACTTAGAGCTGAAATCAATACAATTGAAATAAAAAGAACAATACAAAGAATCAATGAATCTAAGAGTTGGTTCTTTGAGAAAGTCAACAAGATAGATAAGCCCTTATCCAAACTAACCAAAAAACACAGAGAGAGTGTCCAAATCAACAAAATCAGAAATGAAAAGGGGACATTACAACAGACCCCCAGGAAATCAAGAGAATTATCAGATCATACTTTGAAAATCTGTGTTACACAAAAATGGAAAACCTCGATGAAATGGACAGCTTTCTGGACAAGTACCATCTACCAAAATTAAGTGAAGATCAGATTAATTACCTAAGCAGGCCTATAACACTTAAGGAAATTGAAGCTGCCATTAAAAGCCTCCCAAAAAATAAAAGCCCTGGTCCAGATGGTTTCAGTGCCCAATTCTACCAGATATTCAAAGAAGAATTATTACCATTACTCCTCAAACTATTTCACACAATAGAAACTGAAGGAATATTGTCTAATTCCTTTTATGAGGCCACAATTACCCTAATACCCAAGTCACTCAAAGACACAACAAAGAAGGAGAATTACAGACCAATCTCCCTCATGAATATTGCTGCTAAAATTCTCAACAAAATTTTAGCAAACCGTATACAATAATATATACTGTATAAAATATCATCCACCACGACCAAGTAGGGTTCAAACCAGAAATGCAGGGCTGGTTTAACATACAAAAACTGTAAACATTATCCATCATAAAAACAAACTAAAGGAACAAAATCACTTGATCATATCCTTAGATGCTGAAAAAGCCTTTGACAAAATTCAACACTCCTTTATGATTAAAGCCCTGGAGAGATCAGGAATACAGGGAGAATACCTAAATATAATTAAGGCGATTTACAAGAAGCCGACAGCCAGTATCAAACTTAATGGAGAAAAACTCAAAGCAATCCCACTAAAATCAGGAACTAGATAAGGATGTCCTCTCTCCCCTTATCTATTCAATATAGTTCCTGAAGTTTTAGCTAAAGCAATAAGGGAACGAAAAGAGATTAAGGGGATACAAATTGGAAAAGAAGATGTGAAACTATCTCTATTTGGAGATAATATGATTGTATACATAAGTGACTCACAAAATTCTTCCAAGGAACAGCTACAGCTGATAAACACCTTCAGCAATGTAGCAGGATATAAGAGTAACTCAAAGAAATCAGTAGCCCTTCTATACACTAAAGATAGAAGAGCTGAAAAAGAAATAAGGGAAACATAACCCTTCATAATAGCTGCAAATAGTATTAAATACCTTGGAGTAACTATAACCTAAGAAGTAACAGACCTATTTGACAAAAATTTTAAATCACTGGAGAAAGAAATTGAAGAGGATATCAGAAAATGGAAAGCTCTCCCATATTCCTGGATTGGTAGGATCAACATAGTAAAAATGGCAATTCTACCAAAGGCAATCTACAGATTCAATGCACTGCCCATCAAAATCCCAACACAATATTTTTTGGACCTTGAAAGAGCAATACTAAATTCCATTTGTAATAACAGGAAAGCCAGGATTGCCAAAACAATTTTACTCAACAAAAGAACCTCAGGAGGTATCACCATCCCTGACTTCAAGCTATACTGTAGAGCTACAGTAATAAAAACAGCCTGGTACTGGCTTAAAAACAGACTTGTGGACCAACTGAATAGGATTGAGGATCCAGACATTAAGCCAAAAACCTATGAACACCTGATCTTTGACAAAGAGGCCCAAAACATTCAATAGAAAAAAGATAGTATATTTAACAAATGATGTTGGCATAGCTGGATGGAAGTGTGTAGAAAAATGCAAATAGATCCGAGCCTGTCACCCTGCACAAAACTCAAATCCAAGTGGATCAAAGACCTCAACTTAAACCCAGCCACTTTGAACTTAATAGAAAAGAAAGTGGGAAATACACTTCTACGAATTGGCACAGTTGACCACTTCCTAAATATAACACCAGTGCCACAGACACTAAGACCAGCAATCAATAAGTGGGATCTCCTGAAGCTAGGAAGCTTCTGCAAAGCCAAGGACCTTGTCAATAGGACAAAATGACAGCCTATAGAATGGGAAAAGATTTTTCCCAACCCTACAAGTGATAGAGGACTGATCTCTAAGCTATATAAAGAACTCAAGAATCTAGAGCCCTAAACCTTGAATAACCCAATCAAAAAATGGGATTTAGATCTAAAAAGAGAATTCTCAGTATAAGAATTACGAATGGCTGAAAGGCACCTGAAAAAGTGCTCACCATCTTTAGCCATCAGAAAAATGAAAATCAAAACAACTTTGAGATACCATCTCACACCTGTTAGATTGGCTAAGATGAAAGACACAGAGGACAGTCTATGCTGGAGAGGATGCGGAACAAGGGGAACACTCTTCCATTATTAGTGGGAGTGTAAGCTTGTTAAGCCACTTTGGAATGCAGTATGGTGTTTTCTCAGAAAATTAAGAATCAATCTCCCCAAGGACCCAGCAATACCACTTCTGGGTGTATACCCTAAAGATGCACATTTGCACTCCAAAGGCATTAGCTCAACTATGTTCATAGTAGCATTATTTGTAATAGTCAGAACCTAGAAACAACCTAGATACTCAACTGAAGAATGGATTAACAAACTGTGGTACATCTACACAATGGAGTACTACTCAGCAGTAATAAAAACGATATTCTAAAATTGCAGGCAAATGGATGGATTTGGAGAATATCCTCCTGAACGAGGTATCACAAACCCAGAAAGATAGTCAGGGGATGTGCTCACTCATTAATGGACTCTAAACAAACAAACAAACAAGAAAAAAGCAAAGCATTCCAAAGCTGCAAACCACAACCACTGAATAGCTTGGGATCAGAAACACCTTGGACTGACTCCTTGGATCCCACTCCCCCTAGAGGAACACCTGATTCAGTCCTGATGTTGGGGGGAGAAAAGTGGATCTGCCAAGAGTAGTGGCTGAACTAAGCAATATTGGGACAGTGGGACCTTAGGACTGCCTGTTGCCTGCCCAGGAAGGGAATGGGGAGCTGTGGAGAAGAGAGAATGACCTGATGTGGTGGGAGGGGGAAGGGACCTTGAATAAGGATATACAAGGATAGAAAGTGTGACTTCTTTGTTCATAATTATAAAATAAAAGAAAAAAGAAAAAAAGAAGAGTGTTTTCATGAATAAACTGAAAGCAGATTATACTGAAACCACTAAAACTGAACAGGAAAGCACATTAAGACATTCACAGTAAGTAACATGTAATGGTCTCAGTAATATAATTAGATCAACACTGAATGCAGTCAATAGGAAAAATTCATCTTTTACAAACTTTATTTGTTCTACTAAAGGAAATATTAATTTCCTTTCAATATTCATGTTCCCCTAAGAGAGTGTGCTCCAATCAAAACTGCCAAGTTGTTAGTGATTTTACTCTTGGTCTCACAAAACACTTCCTTGAAAGTATTGGGTAGCTCACAAATAATTCTAATTAGAACAAAGCTATAATGGAAATTATGAAGATTATAACAGCTTTAAACAGTTATTTTATGAAGGACTAATAATTAAGAGCTTGTATTCCAGTGATGGACGTCTCCATGTAGGTTAGATACACCAGTGCCTGGTTTGGTCCCACTTAGCTTTTTCTACATCCAGCTCTCCCATCCTGTTTTAAGGCAACACTCACTGTTCAAAACTGAGGATATGCATTTTCAAATACATGTGCTTTTAGGAACTTTTAAATATTTGTCATATATTGAAAAATGTAATTTTTGAAAAAAAATACATTGAAGAATCATGTTGTATCTATGGGCCCAACACCTTACTTTTCTTTACTTTAAAAAAGTTCTTTTATCAGTACACAGAAATCTGTCTCAGAGTTTTCCTGAATAACATATGATTCATTGTATGATGGCCTACTTGATTGTAGGATCATGGTTTTTCTAATAGACAGGTCCTGGGCATGGAGAGGCAGTGTAGAGCCAGGGACCCAGACTGACTGACAAGGAAAGGACACAGGTGGGACTCCCAGATGGCCCTGGTTTGCAAAAGAGGGAGACTTCCTGAAACAACAAAAAAGTAGGTGTGACTCTTAATTGAGCCTGAGCAGAGAGGAGCAAGGCAAGAGTCTGGGGTTACTCACTCAGAAATCATGTGAATGACTTGGCTTCTATCGAAGAATGCAGGACTTAGAACACAAGCTGAGGGGCACTAAAGTAGGCCTGGACATGGAGGAATAGCGCAAGATAAGAGTCTGAGGTGACTCAACCAGAGACTGAGGGTGAAACTCCTGGATGGGTCTTCAGGGCCTGAACAGAGTCTCTTAGAGAACATCCAGGCAGATGTGACTCCTAGTAGGGTTATTACCTTGTGCATGTCAGCTTGTCATTTGAGAACATGGCTTGGCCATAAATTTTCCCATGTTTCTATCAAGGCTAAAATATGTGTGAGCCATAGGGGAAATTAACATAAAAGTACTAAAGGGGCATAGCTATGTATACCTTCTTAAGTTCCTCATGGCTCTTCTAATTGTGTGAGCTTTCAAAGTAACAGTCTCACATTATGAAAAAACTCTCCTAGTTCTCCATGACACATACCAGGATATGGAGGAGTGACAGTTTTGTTTTGTTTTGTTTTTTGTAGTGTTTTGGTCTGCTTTCTGGTCAATCAGTATTTTATTAAACCAGTAGGAGGGACAAATATTTACAGTGTGCCAGAACATAATCCCACAGCATTCCCTCCCCCCTTTTTTATAAAACAAGAACCCCAAATCTAATTTTCTTTATGTACTTTTTTTTTACCATTATCTATAATAACTTATAACCAATAATGTAAACAAAGACAAATATTCATAATCTACTTGAGGGAGGGAATGAGGGCAAAGTTCTCTAAGCTACTTTCAATCCCATGGGGACCCAAAGAAAAATTTAGGATTATGGACAAATCTTTAGTGGAGTAGTCTGTAAGGCTCGATCATCTCAGTCAGTCTTCTTGAAGTTGCTTTGAATGCAGAGCTCAGAGAAAACTGCAACAGAGGTGCTTTGAAATGCTGAACTTTTCAGGGAGTCTTCCTTGATCAAACTTTTTTTTCTTTAACTAGGAATAAATCCATAGCCTCTCATTTTCTATGGAAGTAAAAAGAAAACCTCTTCTCCAAAGCAACATATCTTTTGATTTCAATTTTAAAGTCAACTCATTTACAAAATATATAGGTTGGATTAATTCTGCAGCATTTATAATCAAATGTCTTTAGCATCTCTTACTACTTTATTTGCAATCAAAAACTTAGACAAGACAATAACACAGTATTCAGACACTCTTTGTAATTTCCATTTTTATACGGCTCATTGTTACTATTTTTTAACTCTATTTCTTTTTGAAGGACTTTCTCTATCCCTTTCCTCTTTTTCTTCCTCTTTCAAGCCTATGTATGTTTTAAACACACTCTAAACCATTTAGAAAATTTTTTTAATCTGTCTTTACTGTATATCTTTTTTAAAAAATCTTTTTCTGTTTCTGACTACGCCTTTAATTGCCAAAGTATGGCTAATATTAAAGGGTTGGTTGGGTAGCTGACTTTACCTAGTTTCCTCTATTTCTTTCTGTTTCCGATCCCACCCTTAATCTGCTAAAGTGTGAGTAGTATTAAGAGCTTGGTTAGAATGACTGGCTGACTTCACCCAGTGCCTAATTTAGCTTCATAGAGAGTTTAGCTTTTTAGCAGAGATACTGGTAGGAGCCATAATTGCCACTCTGAGAAATTTTGGGGTCCATATAACCACCAAGGAAAGCACTGCCATCAGCTGCTCATGAACTCTTTTTAAGTATTTGGCAGTAGGGCCTCTTGAAAGACTTGTAAGTGTTTTACTGCTATCAATGAGTCAGGAAGCATTTTTAAATAAGCCACAATTCTGCTTGCCTCCAGCAAACAGAGCTTTTCCCTAAGAAGCAGTCATTGACTCTGTTCTCATTTGCCTGCAAGAACAGAAATCTTAAATCTATCATATTACATCAAGGGTCCTGTGAGACTTCAGGAACTGTCCTTGTTGCAGCTTAAGCTGTATTCTGAAAGCCCTCCATTTTGTAGCTCATTCCCATATGCCATGCCAGGGTGTCTGTGTACCACAGTTCATTTGAGTGACACAACTCAGAAGCTATATTTGACTCTATTTCTGTGCTCTAGAACTCTTTTAAAGCTTTCTCAGGCTTTACATGGGTGTATATGCCCCACAATGGAACACTATTTGTAATATACAGCTTAATTCAAGAACTTGTCATATATAGTAGGGACAGGGATGACTTATCAGACTCCCAGTGCTAGTGCTTTCTGTTGTCCAGATACCACTTTAAGTAGAATATTGCATGAGAGATGCCTGGTGACCGATGAGAACTCAGTCATTAGTCGACTTCACTCCTGGTTTGCAGTGTTGGCCCTGCCGTGACCTGACGGCATGTCCTGGTATAAGTTGATGGACTTTGTTCCTCATCTTTCTCAGTTTTTGACTGGGAGTCATGTTAGGATTACCTTGTGAACTGTGATATTTGATGTATATTTAGATGGTAAGCATGTCACATCTGGCAGTCTTCTTTCTTTTTAGGGTAAGAAAAATGTCATTGAGATGTAGAGAAGGAATGTATTTGTTAACTTACATTTTGAGATTTTGAGTCTCTCTCTTCCCATCTTGCTTTCTTCTTCCTTCTCCCTTTTTGTGTTAAAGACATTCTGGCATTGTTCTTCCCTAACAGATTTAACAAGAACATTGGCAATCATGGAATTCATTCACTCAAGGTCAAATGTCTAATTCTCTCAAGCAGTTGACTATTCCAGACACTGTTTTCAAAGCCTTAAGCCTGACTTACTGCCTTTTTCTTCTTACTCTGGGTAATGAATGGTACTATGGCTTCCTTGGGTCCAACATCAAATTCTCTTTCTAGGATGATAAAAAGAATCTTTTTTGGCAGTCATCCTTGAATTCCAGCTAAGAGAGAAGCACTTTAAGTATCTCCCTAACAAGGAGATATCAATGATTATCTTTACTTTGAATCTGAGTCAGATGCTCTTTAAGATTGGATAAAATGAACTACAGTCTAAGAACTGGAAGTTCTGGAAGTAGCCTTACTGCAAAGACACTGCTCCCAAAGCATCAGCTCTCTATCCTGTCAAGTCTATAGCCAGGTAGCTGCTATTTCAACAGAACTCACTTCCTGACTTTTCAACTAACCATCATTCTTCCTCTTATGTGTGTATATATGTGTATATATGCACATATAGAAGCCTTCAAACATGATAAAGTTTTTTTTCTTTAAGATTACACATTAAAATCTTATCACATTTTATGTCAGTGTCCAAAAGTTTTAAATCTATTGTTCAGAGATTTACAAAGGAAGCAGCTTAAGGGTTTCCTGGAAAATTCCCTCTGTCATGAAAATGTGCACAAGCAGGTCAAAGGTAGAGCTATCTGCAACACAGCTGTACTGCCGACCGACCATCTACCTTACAAAGGCTGACTCATCTCAGGTCCCATGCAAGTGGTGAAAGGCAAGCTAGAGAGGTAACCACCCTGCTTTTGTCCCTAGTGAAGAAAGGCCAGGGGAAACCCATAGCTTTTTTACAGGTGTTGGTTCAGTTTGGATTATAACTGTGTTTCCATCAATTTTATAATTAGGACAAAACTGCCTGAGTGGGTATAAACAGAAGACCTGTGGTGTTTCTGTCTCCTAGGCTTGGTATACCAGTTTCTTAGAGGTACACTGGGAAAGGAAAATGAAGGAAAGACAGACAGAACATTGGTTGTTGTAGCCCAGGTCCCCCTTGTGATGGAAGACCTATCAGTGGATTTTCAAAACTGATATTATATTGTAGAATCAGCTGTGTCACACTCAAAGTAGAAATGGTTGGCTTTTGTAGGGAATCTCAACACACACACTCTAAGGCTGCAGATATTCCCTATCTAAAAGATGATTTAGCAAGTCACTGAATATAGTCTGATAAGTAATTGGTCCCTTATTTGTTTTAGAACAATTGTAAGGTCTGAATTTAAAAATGTAGTTTCAACAAAGACATCACAATAATGTAAAATGACACTGTTTTGTGTACTTGACCTGTGATCCACTAGATCATAGGGTTTCCATGAACTCTTGAAATTGCATACCAAATTTTGGTTATATGTGTATCTCCACTTCTGGGTGATGGGCTGAGAATTGTAAAGGTTTACCTTTTCCAGAAGATGAATGAAAATCAGGCAGCAGATGTCTCGAGAACTGTGGAATGACTGAGCACCTGTCTTCATGAAATCCATGCCCATTAAAAAAAATCTATTCATTCCTTAACAATTTAATATATGTATGTAATAAATTCTGGTCACACTCATTTCTCTATCTTCTCATGTTCTTTTCCCACCCAATCCCCACCCCACTTTCAATTGTTTCAATTTTGTTTTTGTTTTTGCATTGTAACCTAACTATGTTAAATCAGGCCCACTTGAGTAGACATAGGTGTGAAACTATCATCTGAATATAAGCAATTAGTTCCATGCCTATTTATTAAAGGAAAAATATATGTGGCCTCAATTCTTCACCCACTCTCTTTGTCCCTTTGCTCTGCACTTGGTCAGACCATCACTCCCATGATTCCAGACACCAGGACATCTTCTACAGACATGTGGAAAATCATCTTCATTCTATACTGTGATGCAGATGTGTGACCTCAATCTTTGTCTCAAAATCACAAATGAGGAAGGGAAAGTGATACTAAACACAAACAAACAGTGAAAGAAGGAAGTGGTTATGAACAGGTCCGGAAAGTCAAGGGTCAGATGTGGAGTCAGCCTGTGCTCATGTCCCAGGTGACTGTCATTTTCCAAACTGCCTTTCCCTTTAAAAACACTTCTAACCCCCTCTGGCTAAGATGTTCTTAGGTCAGCAGCACAGGAGTATTCCCAGGAACCAAAAGTCCCTAGCAGACCACAGAGAGAATCTGCTATTCTTTTTGTGCTGTGAATAGCCTCAGTGTTTGCTCATTACCAAAGCAGACTGGTGAACAAACTAATTTCATGTTATATTCCATCAATAGTTAAGTTCAAATGGCTACATTTTTCTGATGCCTTTTGATTATTTTTTATTTCACTGAAAGCAAGTTCTCATACAATATACCATGAATATAGTTTCCCTTCCCTGTACTTCCCCCAATTCCTTCCTACTTCCCCTCCCCTTCTGATTCACGCCCTTTCTGTCCCTCATTAAAGGTAATGGGCTTCGAAGAGACAACAATCAAGCCTGACAAAATAAAATATAGTAGGATAAAACAAAGACTGTCACATCAAAGTTGGACATGGCAACCCAACAGAAGGAAAAGAGTCCCAAGAGTAGGCAAGAGTCAGAGACCCACTCATTTTTATAGTCAGAAGACCTATAAAAATACTAAGCTAAAAGCTATAATTTATACACACAGAGGACCTGGTGCTGACCCATTTAGAACCTGTGCCTGCCACTTCAGTCTCTGTGAGCTCACATGTGCCTTGCATAGTTGATTCAGATGGCCTTATTCTGCTGGTATTCTCCATTCCCTCTGGCTTTTACAGTCTCCATAGGATTCTTTAAGCTTTGGTGGGAAGGATTTGATGGAGACCTCCCTTTCAGATTCTCTTTTCACATGGTATCTGGCTGCGGGTCTTTGCATCTGTTTCCATCTTCTGTCAGAGGAACTGTCTCTGGTCATGACTAGATAAGGCACTAATCTACGAGTATAGCGCAATATAATAAATTATTTTATTGATACTTTTTAAAATAGTGATGTTTGGTTTTACCCTTGGTATCTGGGCTACCTAGGCTCTAGCAGTGTTCTTCTCCTGGAGTGGAACTTAGGCTATATTAGACGTTTGTGGGCTACTCCCATGAGTTCTGTGCAATCATTGCCCTAGAATATTTTGAGGGCAGGAAAGATGGTAGGTCAAAGGTTTTGTGGCTGGGTTGGTGTCCACATTTCTCTTCTTTTAGACTGCAGAGTAGCTCTTCCCCTCACCAAGCAGACTAGAACATAGGGGTAAAGACTCCATTTAGGCACCAGCTTGACTGCTCCATGTTCAAGAGTTGATTACCTGTTGTCCTTGGCAATAGGGTCCTTTTGTGAGTCTGTGAAGGTCAATCTTTTGTCTTAGCATCATTCTGGGTTGGTTGGGGGATTTCCATGGGACGCTCTTGGCCAACAGCTCAAGTGACTGCAATCCAGTCCTGCCAATGAGAGTCTGTATCCCCCATTTCTAGGAGTTCTCCTTAAGATCACTTTAATAGATTCCAGGAACTTTACCTGCACTAGGTTTCCACATTATCCCCTAAATGTCCTCTTATTCCAGCCATCTCTGCTAACACTCTCTCCTTCTCCCTCACCTTTCTCCATGTTATCCACCTCCTCTCCTGTCCCTATCCACTCTCAGTACACCAGCAAAGTATTTTTTCTTTCCCCCTCTCAGGGAAATCCATGTGTTGCCCGCTCAACACTTCATCATTGCCTATTCTCTCTGGATCTATGAATTGTAGCTTGGTTATCATTTCAGTAATGACTAATATAAACTTAAAATTAAGTATATACCATAATTAACTATATGGGTCTGGATTACCTCATTCTAGATGATTTTTTTCTACTTCCATCTATTTGCAAATTTCAGGATGTCATTTTTTTAACAACTTGGTAATACTCCATTATGTAAATGTATTACATTTCCTTTATCCACTCTACAATGAAGGGGGCATCTAGGTTGTTTCCAGTTTTTGATTATTATAAATACAGCCACAATGAACATGTTTGAGCAAGTGTCCTTGTGGTAGAATGGAGTGTCCATTGGATATATGCTCAAGAGTGTTTCAGCAGTTACTCATTTTTTGCCATGTTGATACTGGTTTCCATAGTGGTTGTACAAGTTTACACTTCCACCAGCAGTGGAGGAGTCTTTCACTTGCTCCATGTCCTTGACACCATAAGCAATCACTTGTATTATTGATATTAGCCACTCTGGCAGGTGTAATGTAAAATGGAGTCTCAAATTGTTTTTGATTTGCATTTTCCTGATGGCTAAGGTTGTTGAACGTTTCTTTAAGTATTTCTCAGCCATACAACTTTCACTTATTGAGAATTCTTGATTTAAGTCAGTACCCAATTTTTAAATTGGTTTATTTGTTTTTTCCCTTTCTGATACCTACTTTCTTGACTTTTAAAATATATTTTGGACATTAGTCCTCTATTACATGTGATGTTGGTAAAATCTTTTCCTATTCTGTGGGCTACTACCTTGATTCCTTGACTGTGTTTTTTGCTTTATAGAAGCTTTTTAGTTTCATGAGGTCACAATTATTAATTATTGATCTTAGTGTCTATGCTATCACTATTCTGTTCAGAAAATCATCTCATTTCTTTAGGGACTTGAAGTTTTATCATACAAGTCTTTCACTTGTTTGGTTAGAGTTACTATAAGTTATTTTTATATTATTTGAGGTTATTATGAAAAGTGTGGTTTCCCTTTTTCTTTCCCAGTTTGTTATTCGTATATAGGAAGGCGACTGATTTTTTAAAGTCAAACTTGTGTCCAGTCACTTTGATAAAGATGTTTAGCAGATGTAGGAGTTCTTGACAGAAAAAACTGGTGAGTTTTTAAATAGTAAAATTAAACCCAGATTCAATGAATGATTTTAACAAATGCATGCTTTGTAACTTTCTTGAAATACTAATAAAATACTCCATATTAAAAATAAAAAGCATCAATAACAGAAACAAACACAAGAAAATATGGACTTACTACAGAATTCTACTATAACTTAAAAACTAAGACAAATACATATTATATAATTCCATAAGACTTAAAAAATAAATAAAGCCTTTAAAAGTTACTAAGCCAGTGAAACCCTGATATTAATCATAGTATTTCTTTTTTTATTTTTTATTATATATATATTATTTAATGTTTTTACAGAATGCACCCCATCAAACTCAGATATCAGAACTTTCAGAATCATGCCCACTCTTATGATCTCCCCATTTACAAAACCGCCCATTTATGCTGCTTATTTGCATACTGGAGCATAATTAAACTCCCTGTGGTCAGATCCTGAAAGAAAGCAAGACTTTCCTCATCCATACTCCTGTCAGAGGCCATCAATGCAGAAGTGAAGCATTGTGTCATTTACCTATGCTCTAGCCTTGAGTTCTTGTGTACAATGACATTTCTCTCTTTTTATTTTTTTTTCAAGTCCACTAATCAGTAAGTACATCTCCTGCTTCTCTTTCTGGGATTGTGATACCTTGCTCAGGAGGACATTCTCCAAATCCTTCCATTTGCCTGCCTGCAAATTTTAGAATATCATTTTTTCTTACTGCTGAGTAGTAATACTTGTGTACATGTACCACAGCTTGCTAATCCATTCCTCAGTTGAGGGTCATCTAGGTTGTTTCCAGGTCCTTGCTATTATGGATAATACTGCTATGAACATAGTTGAGCTAATGCTTTTGGGGTGCAAATGTGAGTCTTTAGGGTATATGCCTAAGAGTGGTATTGCTGGATCCTTGGGGAGATTGATTCCCAGTTTTCTGAGAAACTGCCATACTGCATTCCAGAGTGGCTGAACAAGTTTACACTCCCAGCAACAATGGAGGAGGAGTGTTCCCCTTGCTCCGCAACCTCTCCAGCATAGGCTATCATCGTGTTTTTAATCTTAGCCATTCTGACAGGTGTAAGGTGGTATCTCAAAGTTGTTTTGATTTGCATTTCTCTGATGGCTAAAGATGTTGAGCACTTTTTCAAGTGCCTTTCAGCCATTTTTAATTCTTCTGCTGAGAATTCCCTTTTTTAGTTCTGAACCCCACGTTTTGATTGGGTTATTCATGGTTTTGGGCTCTAGTTTCTTGAGTTCTCTATATATTTTAGAGATCAATCCTCTGTCACTTGTAGGGTTGGTAAAAATCTTTTCTCATTCTGTAGGATGTCATTTTGTCTTATTGACTGTGTCTTTGGCCTTACAGAAGCTTCTGAGTTTCAGGAGGTTCCACTTATTGGTTGTTGTGCTACTGGTGTTATATTTAGGAAGTGATCACCAGTGCCAAAACGTTGGAGGGTATTTACCACTTTCTTTTCTATCAAGTTCATTGTGACTGGGTTTATATTGAAGTCTTTGATCCACTTGGATTTAAGTGTTGTGCAAGGTGATAGTTTCGTATCTATTTTCATTTTTCTACACACACTATCATCCAGTTATGTCAACACCATTTGTTGAAGATACTATCTTTCTTCCATTGAGTATTTTTGTCTTCTTTGTCAAAAATCAAGTTTTCATAGGTGTGTGGGTTAATGTCTTGGTCTTCAATTCAGTTCCATTGATCCACACGTCTGCTTTTATGCCAGTACCAAGCTGTTTTTATTACTGTGGCTCTATAGTATAATTTGAAGTCAGGGATGGTAATGCCTGCTAAGGATCTTTGTTGAGCAAAATTGTTTTTGCAATTCTGTCTTTTGTGTTATTCCAATTAAAATTGAGTATTGTTTTTTCACAGTTGGCAAAAATATTGTATTGCGATTTTGATGGGAAGTGCATTGAATCTGTAGATTGCTTTTGGTAAGATTGCCATTTTCACTATGTTGATCCTACCTATTCAGGAACATGGAAGATCTTTAATGCTATTTGCAGCTATTATAAAAGGTGATGGTTCTCTTATTTCTTTTTCAGCTCTTTTATCTTTAGTGTATAAGAGGGCTTCTGATTTCTTTGAGTTAATCTTGGATCCTGCTACATTGCTGAAGGTTTTTATCAGCTGTAGAAGTTCCCTGGTAGAATTTTGTGAAGCACTTATGTATACAATCATATCATCTGCAAATAGAGATAGTTTCACTTCTTTTCCAATTTGTTTCCCCTTAATCTCCTTTTGTTCTCTTATTGCTTTAGCTAAAACTTTAAGAACTATATTGAACAGATAAGGAGAGAGAGGACATCCTTGTCTAGTTCTTGATTTTAGTGGGATTGCTTTGAGTTTTTCTCCATTAAGTTTAATGTTGGCTGTCACCTTTATTATACTGAGATATTTTCTCTGTATTCCTGATCTCTCCAGGGCTTTTATCATAAAGGAGTGTTGGATTTTGTCAAAGGCTTTTTCAGCATCTAAGGATATGATCATGTGGTTTTTTTCCCTTCAATTTGTTTATATGATGGATGACATTTATGGTTTTTCATATGTTAAACCATCCCTGCATTTCTGGGATGAAGTCTACTTGGTCATGGTGGATGATATTTTTTAGGCATTGTTGTATACGTTTTGTAAAAATTTTGTTGAGAATTTTTGCATCAATAGTCATGAGGGAAATTGGTCTGTAATTCTCCTTCTTTGTTGTGTCTTTGAGTGGCTTGGGTATTAGGGTAATTGTGGCCTCAAAAAAAGAATTTGTTAGTACTCCTTCAGTTTTTACTGAGTGAAATAGTTTGAGGAGTAATGGTAGTAATTCTTCTTTGAATGTCTGGTAGAATTCTACACTGAAACCATCTGAACCTGGGCATTTTTTTAACTTGGGAGGCTTTAATGACAGGTTTAGTTTCCTTTAGGGTTATAGGTCTATTTAGGTAATTAATCTGATCTGGATTTAATTTTGGTAAATAGTACCTGTCCATTTCTTCTAGGCTTTCCATTTTTGTGGCATATAGATTTTCAAAGCATGACCTGATAATTCTCTGGATTTCCTGGGGGTTTGTTGTAATGTCCCCCTTTTTATTTCTGATTTTGTTGATTTGGATAATCTCTCTCTGCTTTTCGATTAGTTTGGATAAGGGCTTATCTATCTTGCTGACTTTCTCAAAGAACCAACTTTTTGATTCATTGATTCTTTGTATTGTTCCTTTTGTTTCAATTTTATTGATTTCAGCTCTAAGTTTGATTATTTCCTGCTGTCTACTCCTTCTAGGTAAGTTTGCTTCTAATTGTTCTAAGGCTTTCAGCTGTGCTGTTAATTCTCTAATGTGGGATTTTTACATATTGCAATCTGAATTTCATATTTAGCGCTCTCACATTATGTTATTTACAAGTCCAGTGATGATTATGAGACCAAAGAATACAGCATATCTCTTCTGAGATTTCAGTAGAATTGCTCCTAAAGCTTCACTGTGTCTTGTCCATTCCCAATCAAGGAAAAAGTACTTTTTCCTATGCCTTATTTTGTCTTCCTTTGGGAAAAAATGAAACTTTTGTATCTCTTTGAAAATGCCTCAAGAATATGTTCAGATTACCATGTGCTGTTTCTCACAAAGTACATTACTACAATGGATTCCAGTAATATACTTCCTAAAGCTGAGCTAAAGTTGCATTTTAAAATGCGTCATGATTAATCAACTTGTATTAGTATAAAATTGTTATATTTTATTTTTTAATTTCTTAAAATCTCTATTTGTAAATAATAATGGTTAATAGTGTTTGAAGAGAGAGTACATTATGCTGATGTAGTCTTTGTTTAATTTTGGAATCAAGATAGTGCTAAATCAGCAAGAATTAGGAAGCTATTATGTGCAATAAGTAAAATACTCAGGAATTAAAGTATTGACTATAGAGTTAAAATATACTGATGAATTCTCTTAAGCAATCAAGAGTTAACTATAAGTTGTATAAAATAAAAAACATAAAGCTCTAATAAACTAATGTTATTAAGCTACATGAGATGAATTTAAGATCAGAAAATATTTACATACACATAGACAAACATGCATACTAATATCTATTTCCTGGATTGTTTTTCTTAAATAAAACTCAGGAAATCCAGGAAACAAAGTAAAATATAATCTTCTACTTTGAATATTTTTTATTACATGGTTTATTCATGCATATATATGTATGTATTTTATTTTATGATGCTGAGACTCAGATCCAGGACTCTGTGCTTTGCCATTGTGGCCACACACATCTAACCATTACAGAGTTTAAGAGAGTATGAAAGTAATTTCAAAGCATTTATATTGCAGTAGGTCAAAACTAAAGGTATATTTTAGAAAATTCATCTATAATCAATGAATAAAAATGATATAAATATAGAAAATTAATACTTTTGACAGAACATTACAAAAGTCTCAAACAACCATGGAATGTTTCTGTAGAATTTCATTAATATTACTTATTATTTAGGGAAAAGCTAATCTCACTAAGGTAACTTCCTTTTCATATTATTTGTTATTAAAAAAATTTTAAACAATATATTCTGATCATGGTCTTTCTTCTCTGATTCCTTCCAGTTTCTCTCTACCTCCTCATCCACCCAACTCCAACTCCATACCCGTTCTTTCTCTTTCACTTAAAAAAATAAACATCTGTGAACTCAAACAAACAAAAACCCAGCACTCTCCCTCACACACACATAGAACTAAATCCAAAATATACAAGCTAAAGACAAAAATGACCAAAGAAAGCATTTAGGATCCACTTGCAAATGAAAAAGTAGTTTTCTCTGATCGAGCCTTACTGGATATATTAATTATACTTTAGGATAAGCCCCATGCTAACACAAAATAAACTGAATAATTTTTGTAGACTTTTTTTGTCTCAAATTTTATTGTTTAGGTAACTATTTTTAAAATTAAAGATGCTCATACTCTATAATGCTTTGAGATGTGATCAACATTTCCTCTTTTTTGTGTCTATGGATGAGTAATGTGCATACATATGTGTGTGTGTTCTCATATGTGTAGCTCATATGAGTTGTGAGACTTGGTACTGATGTTAGCATCCTTCTAGACAGCTCTGCACTCTATTCATCAAGATGGGCCTCTCTGTCAATCTCAGAACAGCAGATATGACTAATCTTACTAGCCAGATTACTCTGAGTATTGCTTATCTCTTCCTTCAGAGGTCAGAATCACCCAGCTGTTATTTATGGCATTTGTATGGGTTTTGGGCATACAAAAACCTTTCATCTTCATGCTTGCATGGCAAGTGATTTTCCTGCCAAATTATCCCTGGCTCAGCAGCGATGGTTCTGATGGCAGATTTTTACAACTAAAAATTTTGGTGGGAGAATGAATGGACTGTGATATATTCAGACAGTAGAGTCCTGTGTGATGATAGCAAGTTCGGCTATTTACACTTCAGTTTGGATGTCTCAGAGAAACCCATATAATAAAATGTATATGAATATCAAAGGCATTTCAACACAAATAATTATGGTTGGGAATTCATGTTATGACAGTAAATAAAGGAATAATGACCTGAATTTAAAGGACTACTTACTGTGGTAGTGTAGAGGGGAATGGGTAAGTATAAGGTCTAGGGATATCTGCTGAACCACCTAACTCTATGTCCTGTGTACCATGCCTGGCTGGCCAGCAGTGCTGGGATAGCCTGTCTCACACCACCTTCTCAAGGAACTGTCTTGAAAACTGTAATTTATTGAAATGTATTATATGATAATGAATCTCAAGATGCTTTTTAGAGGTCTCAAGTTCTTAAAAATGATTGCATCATTTGAAAAGGTTCCTTATATGCAACTAATTAAAGCACTTGATTGAAAAGATTAAAATCAGTGGCCAAAAGTGAATAAAATTGACTTATTTCTAGGTTTCCCTTTGAAATAAATAGCATGTGTCTTTTGAAAATCAAAGTTATAGTCTTCATTAGTGCAAACTTAACTTCTCAGCAGTGATGTTAAAATATAATTCAAACTGTTTTAATCATTAATTTTGTTTTGAACTGTAATATTACATTTAAAAAGAAAAATTTTAATGATTTCTGTATTAGGGCAGACAAAATGTTAAAAGTATACTAATTTCTATAATGATAAGCCAAATTAAAACTAATTTGTTTTAATCACTCTGTGTAGAGTCAGGATATATTTTACATGTTAAATTCTCCTAAATTTTACAAGGTCAAGGCCACCATGGACTGCATAAAGAGTACATATCTTGGCTTTATAGTGCTACCCTGTCTCAAAAGAATTACTTCCACAAAAACAAAGAAGGTTTTCCTGACTGAAAGAAGTGGGAGTCTGTATAATGATAATGGGAAACACTGGTTTTAGTCTCATTGCATGCAACAAAGAGTACTGTAACTGGCCGTTTGTAACCATTGGGCTACTGTGAGGTCAACCCTGCCTCTACCAATTATACTGCTTCTCTGTCTGGAGATTCCATGTCAGACTCACGCCCTTTTTAAAACTGCTGGAGATAGCAAGAAAGGGTGGTGGAAGGTTATTGGACCTCAACTCCTTTCTGGGATTCCACAGTGGTGCTGACCACAGTTGAATGGTTTTTTTCTAGAAAGAACAGAACCCACTTGATCACCCTTAAGCACACTTCCTGTTGATCACCTCCTCAGATGCTCAGCTCTGAAGCCCACTAGACCTTTCTCTAACTTGCTTCTTGAAGTTTCCTTTTCATAGCTCAGAATCCTCACTTTTCTTTTTACTTCAAGTAACTAGTTTCAATCTGATATACAGTCATCAGTTTTTCATTTTAACTTCTTGAACATTATAATTACATTGCTGCGTCATCAGCAATGTATTCTTATATGAATTCATCTTAATTCTTCATACAAGGTTATCACTGTTAGCAAGTTGTTTTGAATATTTCAATACTTTTACAATCATGCAAAAATGCAAATACAACCACGTATGAATGCAAATACACATACATGCACACACACACACACCATGTAATCTACATAGTATATAGTTTAGAGAAACCCCAAATTTATGTTGGTGCATTTTAATTCCTGAACCCACCCTGTGGTTTTACAGTACGCTTCTACCGTGAAAGGTGAAGGTCAGCACTTCCCTTCAAAGAGAGGAGTTACACAAAATTATTGATGGCCATCCATTGAGCTTCACATTCTACACTGGAAAAGAAAAAGAGTTTACAATAGAAGCTTGTATCAAAGGTAATAAAGGTCCAGTCTAGTCTTTGGCACACACATACCCATCTTGTTCATGCTAAGCAAGTACTTTACCACCGTGATATATCCTAGTGCTCAGTGTATAATATTCAAGCTCCATTTTTCAGTTTATGTAGATTCGTATTTATTGTTTGATCTTGCTGCTTGTTTCTGCCTTTTGAAAATAACACGTGCACTTATTTTCATCATTTTCTGACTTTCCTTGACCTGTTTGTCCCCCTATACTCTCCTAATCCAGTATGATTTTCACAAGTATTAAAGGAGGATAACAGACATGTTCAGGCTCCCTTGTCAGCTGGATTTCAGATGGACCAATGACAAGTTTGGAAAAGAGATCACGGACTAGAAGGGCTGGAGAAGGCAAACACCGATTGCTCTTCCTTTCTCTGTCTGCTTGGGTTGTGTGTCCTCCTGAATCCTGCTATCACTGACCACTTATTGACATCCCAGCAACTCTGAACCACAGAGCACCAGATGCAACCCCCTCCTTTCCCTTTCTGAGTATAGTTTTATCATCCCTAAAAACTTGTGAGTTGGCTGCATTAAGTCCCTTCTACCGAAACAGTGTTCAATGGTTTCTGTTCCTGGTGAGACTCTGAATAGAACACATTCTTTTTGTCAATCTGTATCTATATTGCCATTTCCTCTTGTTAATGCTTACCTGCATATCTGTTGTGGGAATATGTTCTGGTGCATTGCAAATATTTGTCCCTCCTATTGGTTTAATAAAAATGCTGATTGGCTGAAGCAGGAAATATGGGTGGGGCTACCAGACTGAGAAAACTCTGGGAACAGGAAGAGCAGAGCAGAGATGACAGAGATATCAGCAAAGAAGCCAGCAGATGCAGAGGACAACTATACTGCTTTGAGAATAGGTACCAAGCCACATGGCTAAACAAGATAAGAATCATGGGTTATATGCCTGGGCCCTAGGTCAATCAGCATAAAATTAATACAAGCATCTGTGTATTTATGTGGATCTGCTGGACTGAGGGTCTGACCACAGGCCAGACAGGCCAGAAGTTTATTACTACACATATCCTCATCTTTATTCTTATTTTCAAAAGTTAGACTTCATCTTGTTTAAAATGATTTATTTTGAAAGAAAATATAGATGGACTTTGATATTTTTGTTAAGCCAATGATGACTTTTTTCTTTTAAAAGTCCAAATGAACCCTTTTGCCTTTATTGATACTGCATTCCTGCTATCCCAGTCTGTAATATTCTAACTGTATACACCTGTTCTTCTTTCTCTCATCTGTTGGTTCCTGTCTTTGTCTCTAGTTTTAATGCACTGATGGCATTTTTTTCTGTTGTCTTCTACTTACCATGTTTAGCATTTCTAATTGTTAAGTTTAGTTATAAAATGTTTTAATTTAAAGTACAAAGTTCATATGGAAATCTCTCTTAGTAAATGCATGGTATAAGGAGTTTCACACAGTAACTTGTCAAAGGTCCAGGAGGTGCCATTCTCTTGCACCTCTTCCCCTGGGACGGGACACTTGAACTCTAGAAAGTAGCTTTTCCTGTCCTCTTTTCTCTTCCTTCCCTACTTATGGATATAAATCAGCTATAGAGCCTGGACTGGTCTTGAACCTGCAACAGTCTTACTGCCCATAACACTACAGAGATAAACAGCAACTCCCAGGCCTGCTTGGCAAGTGTTTCCTCCTGTGCTTTTCTGTCATATTAATAATTGAAATCTCTAAAGGAAAAAAATCTTTCAACTTTTTGATACATTTTTATCCTTCCATAAGATGCAAGTTTTGGTGATATCTATCATTTTATGGTTTTCTTCACTTTGGCGCTGGAGTTTTCTAGAACTTTTTTTTAAGATTTTGTTATTTTTTTTTTCTAAATATATCTAGTCTGAACTGTTGCCACTAGATTTCTAGCATTTAGTACTTGGTGCAACAAGTTCAGTATGAATATGTTTGACTTTCTTCCCTAATAAACTTACTTTGTTGTTTAAAAATTTTTAGTTGTTACTTAATCTCTGAATTTAGTAACAGCATCTAGTAATATATATGTTCACCAGCTTCATTTTCTTTGTGTTTAGATACTTCTGAGTCTTCAAACCCAGTCCCTTCTTAGCTAAAACTTCCCACATGCATACCAGTCTTTTGTTTTTCCTTTTAAATCATATACTTTCAATAACATGAATGAGACACAGATTTGTACCAATATTTTCTTGTCTTCCTCATATTATTACTATTTATTTGCTGAACCATTTGTTTTGCTTACTTGAGGGTTTTTTCGCATCAATTATTTATTTATTTGTTTATTTATTTATTTATTTATTTATTTAGTGTGTGCATGTATCTGTGTCAGCAAACATGGGCCATGTGCCACATACCAGTGTGGAGGTTCTGGAGATTGAACACAGGGTCATCAGGCTTTGCAGCAGGAGCTATGCCTACTGAGCCATCTTGTCAAGCTGTGTTCTTTCTCATAACTTGTGATATATGCTACATATTGCACAATAAGATACCCATTAATGTCCAGAGCAGCAGTTATTTTTAAAATTCCTTTATTTTACATCTTGACAAAGGTGTCTCTTTCCTCTTCACTTCTCATTCCATCTCCCCACATTACTCCACTCTCATCAATCTACTTTTCTATTTCTATTCAGAAAGGGGTAGACCTCCTATGGATATCAACAAAGCATGGCATATGAAGTTGTGGGAGACGAAACATCTCTCCTTGTATTACAGCTGGGCAAGACAACCCAGTATGAATAATAGGCTCCCAAGAGTCAGCCAGAGTGCTGGAGTCAATCCCCATTCCCATTGTTGGAAGTCCCATAAGAAGACCAAGCTACACAACTTTCACCTAGATGTAGAGGGCCTAGTCAGCCCCTGGTTGTTGGTTTAGACTCCATGAGTTCCTATGAGCCAAGGTCGTTGTTTCTATGGGTTTTGTTGTGGTGTCTTTGACCCATCTGACTCCTACAATCCTTCCCCCCTCCTTTTAGTAGGATCCTTAGAGCTCTACCTTTTTGGCTGTTTCTGCATCTGTTTCCATCAGTTATTAGATTAAGGGTCTCTAATGACAACTGGAGTAGTCACCAACGTGATCTCAGGAGATGACAAGTTCAAGGCTGTGCATCCACTACTGATAAGAGTCTTATCTAGGTCATCCTTGTAGATTCTTCAAAGTTTTCCTTGCACCAGGTTTCTACCTGACCCCAAATGAGCCCCAATTTCCAGTTATCTCTTTCAGCATTCTTCCACTCCATCTACTCCCTTACCTGATCCCTCAAGTTCCCATCCCCATTGGCTACCAGTCCACCCAGGAGATCTCTTCTATTTCTCTTTTCCAGGGAGATCCAACGCATTCTTCCTCGAGTCTTCCTTGTTACCCAACTTCTCTGGATCAGTGGATTCTAGCATGGTTATCCTTTACTTTACAGAAAATATCCATTTATGAGTGAGGACAAACCAAGATTGTCTTTTTGGGTCTGGGTTACCTCATTCAGAATTATTTATTTCCTAGGTCTATCCACTTACTTTCAAATTTCTTGATGTCATTATTTCTAACAGCTGAGTAACACTGCATTGTGTAAATGTACTAACTACATTTTTAAAATCCATTCTTCAATTGAAGGATATATAGGTTGCTTCCTGGTTCTGGTTCTTATGAATAAAGTTTCTATGAACATAGTAGATTGAGTGTTCTTGTGGTATGACTGAGAATCCCTTGGGTATATATTCAAGAGTAGTATAGCTGGATCTTGAGGTAGATTGACTCTCAACTTTTGGAAAAACTACTGTGTTGATTTCCAAAGTGGCTATCTAAGATTGCACTCCTATCAGCAATGGAGGAGATTTCCCTTTGCTGCACATCCTCTCAAGAACAAGCTGTCATTTATGTTTTTAATCTTAGCCATTCTGACAGGTGTAAGATGGAAACTCAGAGTCATTTTGATTTACATTTCCCTGATGACTACGGTTGAACATTTCTTTAAGTGTCTCTTGGCTATTTGAAATTCTTTTGTTGGCAATTCTTTTTTTTAGGTCTGAAACCCATTTTTAAAGTTGGATTATTTGTTTGATGTCTAATTTCTTAAGTTTTTATATATTTTGGACATCAGCAACATGGTATTGGCATAAAAATAGATAGATGGTTCTATGAATTAGAGTCAAAGACTCAGATATAAATCTACAGATTTAGAAACACCTCAGTTTTGACAAAGCAAAAAGTATACAATTGAAAAACAAAACATCTTCAACAAATGGTGTGGGCATAACAGGATGGTAGTATGTAGAATAATGCAAATAGATTCACCTCTATCACCCTACACAAAATTCAAGTCCAAGTGGATCAAAGATCTCAATATAAATCTGGTTACACTGAACTTGATAGATGAGAAAGTGGAGAATAGCCTTGAGTGCATTGGCATAGGAAACAGCTTACTAAATAGAACATCAGGAGCACAGACACTAAGATCGACAATAAATGGGACTTCCTGAAAGTGAGGCAAAAATCTTCTGTAAGGCAAAGGACACTGTCAATAGGACAAAATGACAGCATACAAAATGCTAAAAGATCATTACCCCACATCTAATAGAAGGCTGACCTCCAAAATATATAAAGAACAGCAGTTCTTAACCTGTAGGTCTTGACCCTTTTGTGGGTGACACTATCTTTTTACATAGGTCTAATGTCAGATATTCTGCAAGTCAGATATTTACATTATGATTCATAAAAGTAATTTACAGTTCTGAAGTAGTAATGAAAATAATCTTATGGTGTGGGGTCACCACAACATACAGAACTGTGTTAGAGGGTTGCAGCTTTAGGAAGATTGAGAACCAGTGCTCTAGAGGCAGATGAAGAGTTACTCACAATCCCACCCCACTGCTGCCGAGCTGCTTTTCCCAGCCCACACTGCCAGTCAGCTGTAGGGGCCTTAGTGGGATCTGTCCCCCAAGCCACATTAGCTCATGCTCCCAGCAGTGGCCTGAAGTTGTTGGGGGACCCTATTGTTGCTCTACAGGTGCTGACACCTGTGTGAAGTACAGTGTGACCCTGCTCTGCCCTCTGAGTTGGCTGACTTTGTACTGGTGACTTAGGGGGATTTACAGAGAAAATGGTTATCCATCACTTCAGTTGCAGGTCTTGCTTGCTGAGGACAGCTTGATTTGCTTTCAGTGCCAGTCTAGCTATTCTCTGTCCTGTAGATAGTTTATAATGTTTTTATCTTCTGGAGTACAGTTGGACTATTTTTTAAAATGATAATAGATTTTTTTTAATGCAATATACTCTGATTATGGCTTCCCCTCCTCCAGTCCCTCCAGATCCTCTCCACTTTACCATCTACCCAAGTCTTTTTTTTTTCTCATTAGAATCCAAACATGCATCTAAGAAAATAATAAAAATCAATAATAACAATGACAACAATAAATAAATAACAAAACTGAACAGACCAGAATAGAACAAAACAAACAAATAGACAGAAAGTCAAGATCCAAAGAAAAGGTGCAAGAAACACATATGCTAAGGCACATTTTCAGAGAGAGAGAGAGAAAGAGAGAGAGAGAGAGAGAGAGAGAGAGAGAGAGAGAGAGAGAATAAAAAACTAAAATTGGCAGCCAAAATCTATAAGTAAAAGATATGTAAAGTAATTTTTTATGCAAGGCAAAGCATTGTGGGACAAAACAACAACAAAAACTTCAAAAATGTCATTAGTTCATTTTGTGTTGGCCGTCTGCTGCTGGGCATGGGCCCTGGCCTTAAGAATGGCTTGCATACACAGTGAAACTCCACTGGAGAAAATTGATTTTTCCTTTGTTAGTGGTTATCTATTACAAATAGCTACTGGGTAATGAGTTTAGGCTTGAATTTATTTCTGCATTTCAGTGCTGAGACCTGTGCAGTCCCTGTGCATGCTCCCATGGTCTCTGAGTTCCTATGTGTGTCAGTCTAGCAGGGATGGGAGGGGGTGTGGGGGTGTGTGTAGAAGGCGTCGATTCTTTGATGCCTTCTTTCCCAGCTGGCACTTAACACTCTTTCTACCTCCTCTTCTGCAGTTACCTGAGCCCAAATAGGGTGGATTTGGTGGAGACATCCTGTGAAGGACAGAGCGCTCCAAGGTCTCTCATTCTTTGCACATTGACCAGTTATGGGTCTCTGTATTTGTTCCTGTCTTCTGCAAGTGAAAGCTTCTCTGATGGTGGCTGAGCAAGACACTGATGTGTGAGTGAAGGAGATTCACACATGGCGGTGTTCCCTTCCAGACTCCAGATTAGGTACAAGCCATGCCCAAACACCTGTTTTCACAGTAAGATCCTTTATTAATCCGGGAAGAAAAGTTAGAGTGGCTGTTTCCCAAACCCTGGCAAATGACCTCACAGGTGTAATTTTTTTTGTTTGTTTGTTTGCTTGTTTGATTCTTGGCTAGTGCTATTGGCTGGTTTTATGTTTCCCACAATTTACTCTTTTATTTAGAATAGACATTTCATATGTTTTTCTGTGACCAAATTCCTTTTGATTTTATGTGCTATATCAACAATCAATAGCTACCTGTTCATCAACTCTTACTAATGAGCCCTGTCCCTGTCCTGGCCTGCCAAGTCCCACCTATTCTGATCTTTACTTGGGATCCAGAACCTTGAAATTACCTGACGATCTGAACTCACACTCTCCTTAAAAGGATTAACCACTGTCCACACTAGACTTCAAGGGGATTTTTGGAAAAATATCCAAAAATAGTTTGTAATAAGTTTCTGGTACAGACTAGCACCAAGATCTGTACCCACAGTCCCAAATAATCACACAAAGTCTTATATTAATTACATGCTGTTTGGTCTATGGCTCAGTCATATAACTTGCTAACTCTTACTCTTAAACTAACCCATGATTATTCAAGTGGTTTAGTACCTTTTCTCAGAGCATTTTTGTCTACTTTCCTCTGGCCTGCCTGGCATCTCTGCTCTGCTCCTCCTCTTCCCAAAATTTTTATTGTCTAGTAGACCTACCCATACTTCCTGCCCACCTTCTGGCCAATCAGTGTTTATTAAACCAGTAGGAGGGACAGATATTTATAAAGTACAAGAACATAATCCCAAGCAGATCAGGTCATCTGAAAGTATGGCATAGGTGGCCCCAGCATTTGATCTTCTTTCAGGTTGCTATTGCTACAGACCATGGTTTTTTGTTTTGTTTTGTTTTTTTGTTTTTATTTGTTTGTTTTCTTTACTCAGAGTATGTCAGGCTCCATCACAAGAGATGAGTGACCCTCCTCCCAGCCAGCCAGTCAGCTTAGCTTCTAGGCCTGGGAAATGGCATAGCTAGTGTACCCCAACTCCATCAAAGCTCCAGTTGCAGGTATAATTTTTAAGAAGAAAAGAGAACAGAAATTTTGTGATAGAATGGGTTAGGATGTGGTTCAGAATTTTGACTGGGAATGTTAATTAGATGAATCAAAGAGGGGCTTTTGATTGCTAGACCTTGGTAGTCAGCCTCAGGAATGAGTCTGGCCCAAGAAAACACCCAAATAAGGGAATAGAGTTTGATGGCTAGCTTTTGGAATATAATCTGTGGTTTACAAGGGAGCGGGAAGGGGGAAGGGCAGAGCTTGCCGATGCCACACTTGCCTAACCTGGGCCTGGTAGAGCCTTTTATTGATAAAAGACATTTTATTGATAAATTCCTTTAACAGAACAGTAGTACTTGGTTTACTGCTAGGTCCCTCCCTGGTCTATGTAGTCTGGGTTCTTGGTTACCCAAACAGTATTGACAATGGGTTCCATTTTATGGAGTGTGCCTTAAATCCAACCAGGCAGTGGTTGGTTACTCTCACAGCTCTGTGTCACTATTGCAACAACTCATCTTACAGTCAAGTCACCGTTGCAGACTGATGGATTTGTAGCGAGGTTGGTGTTGAACACTCTCCTTTGGTGGCATGTGGAATGCCTTCTGGGACCACAAACACTAATCAGTGGAGGTGATGGGTCTAGGTAGGCACCAGCCCAAATTCTTTACACTCAGTGGGTAGTTTTGGTGTCAATTTTAGCAATAGATCCTTCTCACCAGTTTGTTGAGATCAATCACTAGTCTTAAAAGCAGCCTGGATAGTTTGTGGATTTCTATGGGACCCTCTTGGCCAACAGCTAGATGAAATGTAACTCATTCCTAGCTCTGGAGGTTCCATTTAGTGACAAAGATATATAGTTGGGGATTTGTCTCTCCTGTTATTTGCTGATCCAATTTCTATTTTTTTCATATATATATATATGTATATATATAAAATATAGAGGTATATGAAAAATCAAAATATTAAATGTTACAATTGTGAAAGGCAAGGTCACACAAAAAGAGATTGTAAAAAAAGTCATTTCCAGAAACAGTGTCTTTGTTATAAATAATCTCAAGAGAACACCTCTCCCTTCTGGAGTATGCAGAAGATGTGGCAAAGGGAGTCAGTGGACTAATAAGTGCAGGTCAACAAGGGACACACAAGGTAACTTTTTGCTTTTGGAAAATGCCCTGAGGGGGCTTTTGAAAGCCCCTATATCAAATCCAGTTTAGTCTTAACCTGTTATCATAGAGGAAACACCTTCCCAGAGCAATTAAAGAAAATAAAGCCTATTCTAAGAAACTTTAGTTTTTTGGACAATAGAAAATTTATAGAATAGAGAACAAAAAACTCAGAGAAAACCATAAAGCAAATATTTTGACAAACTTCTATAAATGCACAAAGGTAAAAATATGAATAAATGATGTTGAAGGTTTCATGGACACCAAAGAAGATATAACAATAATTTTTACCAGTATTTTGGTATCTAATTTGGTCCCTTCAGGAAGTAAATGCTCAGTTTTAGGGAACTAGGATTTTATCTCGGGCAAAAAAGAGTGCAAGATGGCTTGAATGTAAAGGGCCAGAAGGACAAAGAGAAAAATTTAAGCCATATGTGGCTAACATTGCTATGAATTTATGGGGACAAGACTTAATACAACAATGGAAAACTCAGATAAACATTCCTTCAAGCACAGAAATTAACCATAAACTAGCATATGTTTCTGGGGAAAAAATGAGAAGGTATTATGAGAAATAGTCACAAACCACTTAGGTTGTACAAAAACAATGCACAACAGCTGCTGATATTCCAAGGCACCCACAGCACTACCTTTAAAATGGTTAACAGATAATCCTATATATGTTTATCAATGATCTTTAACATAAGAGAAATTGTTGGCCTTAGACCAGCTGGTACAGGATCAGTTAAATTCTCAACATATTAAATAATCAACAAGCCCCTGGAATTCTCCTGCATTTGTTATTAAAAAGAAGTCTAGAAAATGAAGAATAGTAATCGATCAAATAACGATATACAAAGTGATCTAGCCAATTGGCTTTCTACAATCTGGAACTATTTTGCCTTCTGTTACCTAAAAAATGACCTATTATAGTTATCAATTTAGAAAACTGTTTCTTTACAATACCTCTATAAGAACACAACAAAGTTTGTTAATCCATTCTTCAGTAGAGGGACATCTAGGTTGTTTCCAGGTTCTTGCTATTACAAATAATGCTGCTATGAACATGTGGTTTATGTGGTACATCTACACAATGGAATACTACTCAGCAGTAAGAAAAAACAATATCCTAAAATTCGCAGGCAAATGGATGGATTTGGAGAATATGCTCCTGAGCGAGGTATCACAATCTCAGAGAGATAAGCAGGGGATGTACTCACTCACTAGTGGTCTCTAAACAAACAAACAAGAAAAAAGCCAAACATGTCCAAGTAGCAAACCACAACCACTGAACTGCTTGGGATCAGAAACACCCTGGACTGACCCTTTGAACCCCACTCCAACTATAGGAATACCAGACTCATTCTTGAGGGAGGGGGGACAAAACTGGATTTGGCCAGGAGTGGAGACTGATCCAAGCATTATTGGGTCAGTGGGACCATAGGACTGTCTGCTCCCTGCTCAGGGAAGGGATGGGGAGTTGCAGAGAAGAAAAACGTCAAGATGTGGTGGGAGGGGGAAGGGACCTTGAATGAGGATATACAGGGATGGGGAAAAAAATTCAGAGGGAAAGTTGAACACATAGTAAATATATGTGTAGCAATTTTATTTGTATTTCCACCCTTGATAAGCCATGCTTATGATTCTTATCCTCTTCATAGTTATTGTTAACTTTTCCTCATTTTAAATTCATGTTACTGTTTTTTTGTTAAATACAAAAAAATAAAAAAAATAAAAAATAAAAGTATAGAAAGGAATTTCTTCAACCTGAAAAAAAAGTAAAAATAAAAAAAAAAAGAACACAACAAAGAAACATTTGCCTTTACAATGCCAACTTATAATAATTCTTAACTTATAAAGAGATATCAATGGAGGGTTCTCCCACAGGGAATGCTAAATAGCTCCATTTTGTGCCAATATTTTGTGCAAAGCCATTAGAGGTGATATGCAATACATTCTCACAATCTATCATTTACCATTACATGGATGATATTTTGTTGGCTGATTCAAACCTTAGAAAAATGTTTGATGAAGTGAAAAAAATTTCACCTGCTCTGGAATTACAAATTGCTCCTGAGAAAAATGCAAAGAGAAGATTCCATGAATTATTTAGGATATAAAATACATTAACAAAAATTAGGCTCCAAAAGGTACAAATCAAGACAGACGGATTTTGGTCATTTAATGATTTCTAAAGATTGCTAGGAGATATTTCCAATTCCAACCACTACTGGAATGAAAAATAATAACCTTGATAATTTGTTCAAAACCTTAAATGGTGACAGGAACTTAAGTAGTCTAAGAGAATTGTCAGCTAAAGCTGAGAGAGAATTGCCTTTGGTGGAAAAGAAATTGGAGGATGCACATGTAGATTTAGACCTTAATTGCATTCTGGTTATTTTTACCCTCTAAAAATTATCATACAGAAATTTAAATTCAAAGGAAAATATTATATTATAATGAATATTTCTACCACATAAACCAAGTAAGAAATTAAAGCCAAATGTGAAAAAAACTGCTGATTTGATTTTTAAAGGAAAATTAAGACTCCATCAATTGACAGGAATGAACCCAGCAGTAATTGTTATACCTTTAGCTAATGAAAAAATTAACCAATTATGAGCATAAAATAAACCCTAGCAAAGATCTTGCAGTAATTTTTTGGGAAAAATTAACAATAGATATTGTCAAAGCAAAAAAATTGACTTTACAAAGAAAACTAATTGAATTTTTCCTCTTGTTGCATGGGTTAAACCAATTTCTGGAGTCCCTACATTTTACACTGATGCAAACAAATTAGGAAAGGCAGGTTACAAATAAGAAAATGTAAGTAAAGTGGCCCAAAGCCCTTATAATTCTGTTCAAAAGTCAGAATTATATGCTATTATGATGATATTAATGGATTTTACAGAACCTCTTAAATACTCACTGACCTTCAGTATGTAGAAAAAATTGCTTTATACATTGAAACTGCTAATTTTATTAATGAGTCAGAATTAACTTCATTATTTATTCTGTTACAAAAAATAATCATGAATAGGAATTATCATTTCTATATAACACATATCCAATCTCATATGGGTCTACCAGGCCCTCTAGCAAAGGTAATGATGAAATCGATACATTATTAATAGTAAATGTGCCAGAGGCCTCAGAATTTCCTTTTAAAAATCATGCCAATAGCAAAGGTTTAAAGGAAGATGTCTCCATCATTTGGCAACAAGCCCAATAAGTGTAAAAAGATGTGTCATTTGCTCATTCTATAACCAAACTCCACTACCAGCAGGAAGTAATCCTAAAGGTATACATAAAAATGAGATTTGACAGATGAAAGTGTTTTATTTTACATAATTTGGAAAATTAAGATTTGTACATCATACAATAGATACATTCTCAGGATTATAATAGGCAACTGCTTTGAGTTCAGAAAAGGCTGATTCTTTAATCACACATTTGCTAAAAGTTATGGCCATTATGGAATACCTGTACAAATTAAGACTGACAATGCTCCAGTGTATGTCTCTAATAAAATGAAACATTTTTTTGCTTATCATAATAAAAACATATAACAGGTATACCACAATCCTACAGAACAAGTAGTCATAGAGAGATTTTAAAAATTCTAAAGGAGATGCTAAATAAAAAGAATAACAAAGACCCTTAGAAAAAGAACACATAATGCTTTATTAACTTTGAATTTGCTGATGAGAAAGGACCAACAACTGCTGAAAGGCTTTCGACTATAGGAAAAGAAAGCCTGAGATAAATCAGCCTGTCTACTTCTAAGATGTACTGACCTCAGAATGGAAGCCAGCATATGTCTTATGTTGGGGAAGGGGTTTTGCTTCTGTTTCTGCAGGTGAACAAAAGCTACGGATACTATAAAAATTAATAACAGCTATATTTGAACCAGAGAAACTGCATGAAAAATGAGAAATGATGGCTCATCCACCCATGTGACAATTCTTTAAGTTTTAAGAAAAGCAAAGTGTTGGGGCAGATTTTTGTTTTGTATTTACAGAAAACTAGAAATACTCATCTTCACGTCAAGAGATCTTGGACATCTAGACATCTAAAGCAGAGGAGAAGGCTATCCAGAAAAATTTACAAGCAAAAAAATATTGGACCTATTGATTTTACAGTGTAAAATCTCATTGCTTAATATCTCTTTATTTGTAAAAAAAAAAAAAAAGTTGAAGTGCCAGTTCAGTTATAAATTAAAGCTGGCTTTGGAGTTGGAGTTTGGCTCTCTCCTTCTCTAAACCCAAGCATACTGGTTAAAGAAAAATTCAAAATCTCTGTATCATATCAGAAAAGCCACCTGATGTGGGACACAAGAATAGCTAAAAATAAGAGACTATTCTATTGTTACTAACCCTATGCTGAATAAATGTTTATATCGAAATTTATAAGATTATATATATATGTATATATAGTAAACTTTCTGTAATGATATTGATGTTCACATAGAATACTAAATAATTCTAGAAACAAGGCTTTATCTTGCTTCCTGTACACTGTGTTGGGTTTTAGCCCCTTATTAGTATTTTACAGTGAGCCATGACAATGCCTAATTGTGAACTTTGAAGTATCCAAAAGGAAGATGGGGCCCAACAATGATTATTTCACATGGGCTATGACAAAGCTACTAGGCTGATAAACACCACCACAGATTGGATTTGGACTACAAACTACTCAGGACAATTTTAAGGTGGCTATCTGAGATGAACCAGCTTCACAAAGTACTCTAGCCAGGACTTGAGACAAGCCCTATACTTTTTTTGTTATGCAGAGACTGGACAACAAATGATATAGCTACTTATTTCAGGACTTGACAATTTGCAAAATTTTTCTTTTCAGGATCCCCTAAAGATGCTGTCACACCCAGACAGCAGGAAGTAAATCTAAGAACAGGATGCCCACATTCCCAAAACAGGGAGTGGGTGGTTTTTGGTCTTTCAATGGGTTATGGATAATTGTCATTGTTTTGGTTACAAATTATTATTGGTTATGGTTAGGAAAAAAGCTGAACAAACAAGATTAGATTCAGGGTTCTTGTTTGAAAAAAAGAAATTATAAATGTGATTCAGATATGATAGGAGATAAGGGTAGTTTATCAAATCTACTTTTAAAAAGCAATTACTAGTTTAAAATATTTTATAGTAGGTTTTTTGCATATTGTATATAATTGTGTTTATTGGTATAAAGTTGAGATTAATTTTGTTGCATTGCATATATCTCTATGCTTGTTCAAGGTATTGTACCTATACAGTTTATAAAACAGTATAATACAGATTGCTAATCCTTAAAAGTTAGTATTAACAAGTAACTAAGATGTAAAGCAATGCAAGTTAGTAGTTAGATATTACAATTGAACTTATAGTCATATTAGATATGTTTTTAAAATCAAACAGATATATTTTAGATGAATAGGTCTTTGTCAAGCACTTCAGAGGTCTACAGAATGTGACATTTAAGGTATGTTATTAACATAGGTTCTCATTATTTTTATGACAATGAGACATCTTTTCCTGGCAACACCATTCTACTTTAAAGAAGACTATGGACATCAAAGAAACTCTATATGCAGTTGATCTTCTTTGTGGCAAAAGTTAGTCATTGGGCAATGTACTATAAAGTTTTTTACCTGTCTGGCCCATGGTCTAGATCTGCATACCGGCAGTTCCACAAATATACAGATGCTTTTATTAATGGGATACTACTTAGCCTAGGGCTCAGACATATTGCTAACTAGCTCTCGCATCTTAATTCAATCGATTTCCATTAGTCTGTCTTCCCATATGGCTCATGGCTTACCTATTTCTTTACATCTTGCTTCTTGGGTAGTTGGATCTCGTCTTTTCTGACCCCACCCGTCTTCTCCTGAATCTATGTTTGGATTTCTTGTCTGCTTATAAGCTGCTCTGCCATAGGCCAAAACAATCCCTTTATTAACAAATGAAATTCACAGCATACAGAAAGACATCTCATAATCCCATATCAGGGCAAGAAAGTGCTCTTCCCTCAACTGCTGACCTTATTATGTTCAAATGGACAAGCAGGGCACACAAACTAGAACTGCCAAACTTTGCCAAGACAAGGTAGGAAGGTCTTTGAGAATATCTTGCTTTACAGAGAAGTCTGTCAGATATGCTAGGCCTGTAGGTCAAAGACAAATGCTTCAATGATACAGAAGAACCTTGGGTAACTGTCCAGGTAGTTAGCTGTTTTATTTTTTACATTTTTCAGAAGTTGCTTGCACATCCTATTTACTCAGTTAATATTATTTCCTTTTTGGGTCTCTGAGAGAGTTGAAGATGAGATATAATTTTCTAGTGACAGTTTTAGAAGAGAAACTCACTTAGAAGTTAAAGTGTGTAAGTTTGAGAGACAACATAAAGTAGTTTTCAGTTAATAACACAAGTTAGATAGAAAGTAAATTAGGTACAATGTTTTGTACTCACCAAAATAGAGTAAATAAAGGAATGTTTTCTTTGAATTTGTCAATTGTTAACAGACTGGATATTACTCGTGTAATTTTTGTTTGTATATATTATATACAATTTTTGTACCTATTGTATATAATTTTTCTTATGTTAGTTATAACATTTTTATTTTTGACACAAAATGGGATATGTCAGGATATGTTGCATATTTAATAAAATCAGACTAGGATATCAGAGAACAGAATCACCCATAGTCAAGTCATGATGGTCAGATAGTAGTGATTCATGCCTTGAATCCCAGCACAGAAATGAGCAAGTGGTGAACTCTCATTACTTAGGAGACAGAGATCTTTCTGTATTTCTGGGAGATCAAAGCCTAAAAATAAAATAGTAGTAGCTCAAACCTTTAATCCTAACTCTAGAATTATAATGCAGAGTTAAACCCAGAAGTGAAATAGCTGGGTGGAGAAGATACTTAAGGCAGGCATAGGTAGACATATAGACATTCTGTAGGAGCAACCAGCCAGGATGAGAACTCTTGAAGATAGCTTTTACCATGAGAAGTTGGCTGGGTGAGAACCAACTGTGGTCTGTTTTCTCTCTCTGATATTTCAGCTTTTCCCCAATATCTGTCTCTGAGTTTTCATTAAATACCAACTAGTATTTGTACTTTACTTGCCTGCCTCTAAGATGCCTCGCCATAGACCAAAACAGTTCCTTTATTATCCAATGATGATTCACAGCAAACAGAATGACATCCCACATCATACTTTACAATTAATAATATTTATAGATTCAAGTAAATTAAAATTCATTGTCACCACATCAAGCTTAGGTCACTTAAATTTAACACAACCCTCAATGTTTTAAAAATAAATGTTTTGTTTTACTATGTTTTCTTTATGCTTTCTATCTTCCACCAGTGTTTTAAGATTGTGCTCCCCTGTCTTCTAGTCCCATTGTTTGGATGAAAAGTCATTTTTCAAGTTAGCTGTTATTTTGTTGACAATGCCATCATCTCTGGATGCTAGAGAGCTCCTTTCTTTAATTATAAGAAAGTTACGTATGGCTCAGTTGCTTTGATACGTAGGTTTATGTATATTTTCTAACCAACTTAGGGTAGAGTTAAATAATTATTTCTTCTAATTTTTCAACCTTTTATCTCATTTTGTTTCTCATGAGTTACATTCAGGTAAAACATAACTTATGGCCCCTGATCTAGAGATAACACACATTATCACTACTAGTGAAATATTTTAAACTAATAGACAAACATTTTAAAGCATGTGTTATAATTATGTGCATACAATGAGTCATTACATATAACTTTTCACAGTCAATGAAAAGATAATAAGTACAAGCAAAACAGTGGATAACATAAACTACAGAAGCTATCTGTCCAAGTTTCTGTTGCTGTGATGAAACACAATGTCCAAAAGCAACCTATGGAGTAAATAACTTAATTGGTTTACAGGTTTATTTGGGTCTAGTATTAGGGGAAGCCAAGGCAGGAACTCATGGCAGGAACCTGGAGACAGGAACTAAAGGACAGGCCATGCTGATTACTTGGTTGCTCCTAACAACTTGCTCAGCCTGCTTTCTTATACAACTCAGGAACACTTGCCCAGGGTTGGCATTTTCCACAGTGAGATGGGCCCTCCCATATCAAACAACAGTTAACAAAATAACCAACAAATTTACCTATAGGGCAATCTTATAGAGGCATTAAGTTAATCTAACATAAAACTAGCCAACCCAGAAGGTTTAGAATTAAAAAATACACTGTCTACAAAACTAACTGAAAGGGCTTAATAAAAGCACTTTGACAAAGACAAGAGGAGATGGCTGATACACCTGTAAATGAGTCAGCAAATACTGTTCAGTTTAAAGAAGAAAGAGAAAACTATGAGAAGGGACAAGAGCAAATCTGCAGATATACAGGGAACTATACAGAGCCCTAATATCTATGTGGAATCTGAGAAACAAAATGAAATAAAAGGTCGAAAAATTAGAAGAAATAATGATTTAATGCTACCCCAAGTTGGTTAGAAAATATACATAAATCTACGTATCAAAGCAACTGAGCCATATGGTAACTCTTATAATTAAACAAAAGAGCTCTCTAGCGTCCAGAGATGATGGTGTTGTCAACAAAATAACTAATTGGAAAAATGACTTTTCATCCAAAGTGATGGGACTAGAAGACAAAGGAGCACAATCTTTAAACACTGGTGGAAGAAAGAATGTATAAAGAAAACATAATAAAACAAAACATTTATTTTTAAAATATTGAGGGTTGTGTTAAATTTAAGTGACCTAAGCTTGATGTGGTGACAATGAGTTTTAGTCCTCAAGTGGTAAGACAAAGGCAGGAGGATCTCTGAGTCTGTAGCCAACCTAGTCTACATAGTGAGTTCCAGGACAGCTATGGCTACACACAGAAACTCATCTTAAAAAATAAAAATGAACAATGACATCTATCTATCTATCTATCTATCTATCTAATCTAAAAACTCACACTGGGAGTTTTTTTTATATTTGATTAAATTAATGAGTAGCAATAACATATTCTGTAATAAGAATGCTTTAAATGTAAGGCATAGACATCTCAAAGAACATAGATAGAAACAGCAGTGCTACATGAACAGAAAGACTAGGAGGTCTACAGTGCCTTCATTGGCTTCTGATAAAGACATGAAGCAGTGATTTTCTGTAAATAGTGGGGCAATTCTGGATGTCAAAGGAATCAGTTCATCAGAAAAACATACAAATCCTAAATGCACTTATACTTTTGGTTCTGCAAACACAGAAATAGATAGACCTAAAAGGAGAAACCTATGTTATATTTTGAAATTTTAATTCCTTTCTTTCAGTAATGATGCCTGCTCCAGAACATCCTCTCTGAAAGTACCTGCTAATAGCTGTGTCTTTAGTTCTACTGCTTTTCATCCCCTTTAAAGTTTATTGTGCATCTGAAACATTCAACAAATGCAGAAAACAATGGCACAGTCAATGTCTACTCAGCAAGTTGATCTGACTATTGGTGATGTTTGTTTTTTTCTCTGAGATATATGATTTTATTTGTAAATAAACAGAACACTGTGTATACAAATGAAAGTTCCTTTGTTAGATTTCACAGGGCAAGCCTTTCCTGGTCAGCTGGAGATAATGCTATCATAAATATTTTATGCAGATAAATGAATACGTAGAACATATGAGACAATCTAGAAACAAACAAATATGGTCAATTACATTTGGTAAATATAATTAGTTTAGTGAAGTAAGTACAGAATTTGAAACAAAATATACTGAAACAATTGGACATCCACAGGTGTCAAATAAAATCTTGGCTTAAATATTTTTAAAAATACAGTTATTTATTTTTAGTGAGTTTTTGTGTGTACATATGGCACAATGGGCTTGTGGAGATCGGAGAACAGCTTTCAGGAACTGATTCTCTCCTTCTACCATATGCGTCCCACCGATAGGACTGAGATCATCAGTGTGAGGTTAAATTGTTACTGTGGCCACGCCCCCACCTGCTGGAGCTCGCTCCAGAGCCTCTGACATAAACTGTGCCTACCCTTTAAAATCTCCAACCACATGGAAGACTTTATCTCTTTCTCTTCTTCTCTTTCTCCTTCTCTCTCTCTCCCCTCCCAGCTTCCCTTTCCTTAATAAACCTAATATGGTTCTCTTGACGGCACACAGGTGAGTTCTTTGCACGAGCGGAATACTAACAATCAGACTTGGAAGCAAGCACTTTGACCTGCTGAGCCATTTTTATGGCCCTTAAGTTCTATACTTTATTGAAAAGTTAACTTACATGAAATGTAAAGCTATGGGATGTTCTGAAAAACAGCATAAAGAATTCAAAATCTGAGAGTAGCTAAAGGAATGTTAGATTTGACATTGAAAGTATGACCTGTAAGAAAGGGAAAACAGTGGATCAACAGAACTTCACCAAAATGGAAAACTTTTGCTCTGTAAATCATCTTAAGAGGTTGGAAAAAGTGAGCAGATTGGGATAAAAGTATGTGGTCCATCTTATCTATGAGAGGGTAGGAGTCTAGACTATTCATACCCAAAGAGTTCCCACACTCAGAAGAAGTACAATGATGAAATGACCAAATAACTAACAAAATAAGTAAATAAACAACAAGATGAAAAGTGTTCATGGGGAAGAGACGAACAAAAGTGCACACACAAAAAGTAGTTCAGGAAAAAAAAAGTAGTTCAGCCAGCACCATGAGCTCGTACTACAGACCTGAGGTCATTAACAAGTGCTGATAAGGAAGAGGAGACAGAAATGGTACCTGTACTGCTGCTGGAAGGGAAAATGGAGATGAATTCTGGAAAACATGTCAGTGAGCCAGCTAATTTCCACCACTGTGCTTGATTTCACAAGAAAACCAACTTACAAGGGCAGTTATTTTGTTTCATGGTCTGAGAAGTTGTCATCCACATACTGTTGGCTCTCTTTCATTGGGGCCTGTGGTATTGTCATAGTGGGAGTGTATGGCAGGAGTACTAATATCTCTCCAAGACTTCTTCCCACTGGGGCCTAAATTTCCCAACATTTCCTAACAGCAGCAGAGACTGGCAGCCAAGCGCGGAGCATACAGGCCTTTGGTGGACATTTAGAACCAAACCACAAAAGCTATTATAAAATGAAATCTAGCATTACTATATTGCTACTAACACAAGTTTGGACATTTTTTTCTATTATATTTCCTGTTTATTAACTTATTTTAACTATGTTGATGTTTCACAAATTGATTTATACCACAGCATAAACTTTTGTAACTCTGCTCCATGCACATGCACACAAATATGTCACAAATCATGATCCCATTAAAATAATACTAATAATATGAGAAAAGATGATGTGAACATTATATGTGATAACAATACTGCTGGTGGTCTTTGATTTTATTCATATATTCAAATCGAAATGAGGATCCTCACCTTTGCTCCAGTTATAGTGAATGGTTTGTAACAATAATATATTACAGACCAGAAAAGGAATTAATTTTCTTCTACATAAGCTCATAATCTGTTAAAACATATATCATTTTACAAAGGACATCACAAATTGTCTCCCTAGTTCTTCCCCTCTGTCATATGCCATAGTCTCTATGCAAAATACAATACCGTGTTGCAACCTTTCATTAATGCCTCATTTTGGTTGAACTCATGACCCTTAATTCTCTTATTGTTCTTGGTGTTTTTTCTTTTTATTACTCATACCATTTGAAAGATCCAAAACCTAAATTAACAGGAATGTAGCTATGGCTGATAAGTTATCATAGGTGAGGTGATGAAAATGTCTAATAGGAATTAATGATATTTATGTGTCTTTTAATTTTTTTGATTTTTGACAAATTCTTTTAACATCTTTCAAACACCCTTTAACAACTTTGTTTTTCTAAAGTAATTTGAGTTGCATGTTTGTGTGTCTGTATATGGATATGTACATGAATGCAGGTGCTCACAGAAGCCAGATGCATTGAATCCCCTGGATTTGGAGTTGTAGGAGGTTGTGAGACATCTGATATACATGCTGGGAAGCTAACTCAGGTCCTCTAAAGGCCAGTATGTGCTTTCAGTACCCTAGCCATTTCCCAGCCAAGTTGGGATTTATCCCAGAGAAATTAAGCTTATTTCTATATAAAAACTTGTGTGTGAATGTTGTTTAGCAGTTGCTTTATTATAATAAGTAGTCCAAATGTGGGGACAGTTAAAATGTTCTTCAGCAGGTGAAGAGTTAACAATCTGGCACAAATATAACTTGGAATACCATTATATAATAAAAATCAAATGTTGATATCAATAACTATTTGGGTGAATTACTAGTAAATTATTTTAAGAAACAACAAAAATAGTCATAAAGTTTACATATTATTTGGTTCCATTTATATAATAATTTAATTTATTTATTTAGCTAGATTTTTCAATACAGAGTTTATCTGTGTAGCCCTGGATGCCTTGGAACTCACTCTGTAGACCAGGACTGTCTGAAACTCACAAAAATCCACCTGTCTCTGCCTCCCAAGTGCTGGGATTAAAGGCATGTACCACCACTACAGGACATTTTCATATAACATTTTTAAAATAGCGAATCCTTATAAATGTAGAAGAGTTGAATATTTTATAAGTTGGAAATAGGAAACATCTAAGAGAGATATGGGTATGATGGTTATCATTCTAAATGTTTGGATGAGGCATTATTGTATCAATGGACATGTAAAATGTTTTGACACTATGGTAGACATATGTGATAAGCTGTTCAAAACTACACATACATAAGACACATATACAAAACATACACAGATACAGACACATGGACACACATACATGTACGTACGTGTACACTAGCTAGTACAGCTTGTGTAGTGAGCACTCTGAAATTGAAAGACTATCTCGAAAGCCAGGTGAACATCTGGGGAACAATAGCTAATGTTGTTCCTTGGCTTCTAAAGGCACCACACATGTTCATACATTTTTATTCACATAAATATGCATATGACACACAACACACACACAATAAATAAAAATAACTTTTACCTTTCAAACAAATTGATATAATTTAGCATAATCATAAGTGACTTCTTTGTGATCACATTCCTTTTTCATTCTGAGTTGTGCTGACCAGGTTCCTCTGTGGATTTTTGTCCCTCAGTTTTTCCAGAGTTTAATATTTAACCACCATCTTCTCAAGGATCTAAATTTTTGTTTGGTTGTTCACTGGTTTTCCCCTAAAATAAAATTCATTCTTATTCTTCTCCACATTCTTACTTGAATTTTATTTTCCTACTTTAATATGTCTGCTTTGGTTGAACATTTGGTTCATTTATTTTTAATCTTTCAAAAGTTTTAGGAAGTACTAGTTCAGTTATAAGCTAGACACTTTAATAATTGTCATTCAGATATAACTGTTTCACAATCTCTTGTATAACTGTTTCCGAATCTCTTATTGCGAAGGAGTGCATTTTTAAGTGCCTGATGTATGCAGCTGTTTTGAGATGGTTTATTGTAAACTTTTAATTTTACTGCATTGTGGTTCAATAATGTTTTTATTATATCCACTTTTGAATGGTGTTGATACTTTTTCAAAAGCACCAGGGAGTTGTGAGTTGATGTAGAGCCGATAATCTTGGAATTTGGTGGCGGTTAGCTGGAGATGCAAAGGTGTAGCAAGCTAAGGAAACAGGTACACAGACGTTTCTCCCATCATTCTCTGTTTTCTCTTTTGCTATCATGTTTTATGATTGGGTTTTTGTGAGACACCGTCTTTCATTTTAACATTCTGAATACTTTGGCTTCAGGTGTGTTTTTACTTAAGGACAATTTACAAATCAAAACAGAAACTTGTAATAAACTCCTTTACAGTTGTAGCTGTCAGATGCCTCCGGTCCCCCCAGGCTTGATTGATAAAGCGTGGCGTTTATCCTTATTCCTATGGTGGTGCGCGGCGAACTTTATGAGAGGGAAGCAGCTGGTGGAGTGGGTTCACAGAAAGGTGAAGGGAATATCGCCATAAAAAACAAGAAGATAATGATTTTTTAAAGGGATAATAGTTGTAACAACACCATTAACCTTTTGCTTCAGATTATTGAATGTCTGGTCATTTTTAGAGGTCTAATGAAAGGTTTGCAGGAACTGCATATGAGAGAAAGTCAGCCATGCAGAATGTGCTGGTACGGTTTCCTCCCACATTCTTTTTTTCTCCCTCAAGACATTAAAAAAGGAAGATCATTGCTGAGTTTGGACTTATTTGGAGAAACAGTTAAAGTAATTTCTAAGTGAATGTGTTGACCTCTGTAGTGGAAAGATAATTAAAGAATACAGACTTGTCACATAACACACACGGATACCTGGTGTTTGGACCTGTTACTACCACTGAAGGAGGATTGTTTATGATGAAATCACAGGGTGTTTCCTATCCTAAGTTTGTAAATACCCTTGCTGTGCCCTTTGGGCAATGGTTCCACTCAGTGGCTACCATGACATGTGTCCTCTTTAAATTCTTCCTTTTCCCATTCGTGGAGAGAGTATGCATGCTCGGAAGACTAGCTCCGCTGTAGACCAACATGACCAATGAAAACAAGGTCCTGTGACTCTTAATGCAGGATGTTTTTTGGTAAAGTTTTATTGAGAAAAAGAATTATTAAGAATTATAACACTTAAACTGGCATTGATGGATAGACATAATGTTCTTAGACTTCAGTTCCATGAATACCCCAAAATCTTCTGTATGGTTTCATAAGTACAGATATTGGATTTATGTTTTGAAGATGTTTATGGCCTGGGAAATTTCTCAAGGGTTAGTCAGCACCCTAAGCCATTCTGAATAATGACTCCTAATGAACATAAAGTGTTCTGTTTGCCTTGCTACCTAGAGCTTGCTTTCGTTTCTGCTTGTTTTTATGTTGCTAGAGTCTGAAAACAACTCTTCTCCCCACAATCCTCTATTCTTAACAGCTATTAATGCCCTCTTTGCTCACCTTGTTGGGAACTTGCATTTACGAAGAATCTACTCTTCAAGCAAACTTTGAGATGCCTGGTTCAGAAAATCAGAGCACATTTAAAGATCAAGGTGACACAGGAACGAGGTCTCTGAGCAGCTTGGTCTCACATGTGAATGTCTGTACAAAACACATGCTTGCATAGAGATTCCTTATCTTTTTGTGCATAAAACATGAGGCAAAATATTATTAAGATGTTGGTTATTCTAATTAACTGCAAATATCCATTTTAGTCACTTATTTCTTCCTCCTTCTTTCTCTGTCTTTATTTTCCTCTCCATCTCTTTCTCCATGTGGCTTGAAATTAGGTTTCTCTCTCTCTCTCTCTCTCTCTCTCTCTCTCTCTCTCTCTCTCTCTCTCTCTCTCTCTCTCCCTCCCTCTCCCCTCCCTCCCACCTTTCTGCCGAGAACTGGGAAAAGGCAAAGTGTTCTTCCCCAGACACTCCCATATTTGAGACATACAATCCCAAGCATATCTACAAATACTCAACATTTGTGGGTCTCTGAGGAAGAACTCTGTATTTCCTTTAAAATAAATCAGTTACTTTAAACACACTGAGTCTGTTGAATCTGTTAATGATGTCCATATGTGCATGGGCATAGGGTCATCCAATGGGGTGTGAGAACCCTGCACTAGGGCATGAGAAACCTACCAGTGACCATACTCCTAAAGAAAAGTGATATGCCTAGACCTCAACACCCACAACTGTCAACAGCTCTTCAGCTCTCAGTGGAGTCTCTCCTACCCCTCTCTTCTCCATGCTGGAAGTTTTAACTGGTTTGACATTGTGCAGGTCATGTGCAACTATAGATGCTGTGAGTTTCTATGTGCAGGAGCCATGTCCTGTTCAGAGTACAGAACTTTTTTGCCACACTCCATTTTCTTGCTCTTACATTCTTCTCTCTTCCTCTTCCTCAGTGTTCCCTGTGCTTTTTGAGAAGAAGAATGCATTCTTCTTGTTTTCTTGGCGAATCCAGCCTGAAGTTAACAGTGAACTCAAAGAATCAGTGTGATTATTTGTCCTGCTTAGGTTAGAAAGTATCCCCATAAAAAGGCTCCTGGGGAAAAATCTTGGTTTGTAGCTGGTGATACTCTTTTGGGAAGCTGCAATGATGTGACCTAGCTGTGGAGAGGAGGTCATCTGTGGTGTATCTTTGGAGGCTAAATCCTGTCCTAGATGCCCACTGATATCTTTTCTTTTCCGTGATTGTTACTATGTGAGCTGCTGTCTCAGCTGCTTGACCTCTGGTCCATGATGGACTATAACCTAGAGCCAAAGTAAATAAAGCTTCCCCTAATTTTTTTCAGAAAATTAGTCACTATGGTGAAATGTCTGCCAAATGGTCTTTTAATGGCTTCACAGTATTTATAGGCTGCATTCCAAAATCTCCACCTCCTCCCAGGTGGGATTCTTCTCTCCCCATCATCTTCCTGGCTACCTCCTTTGGATTCCCTATTAGTCTCTGACTACTCCAGATATACAATCATGCACATACTGCCTACCATCTTTTAAATCTATTGTCTCTTCTGTGTGTCCAGTCTAAACTATCTGCTACCCCTTGCTTGGCTGGCTTTCTCCTATTTGTGCCTGGATAACAAAGCCCCACTTTGATGTCAGCCAATCTCTCCTGAGAAGTTCCTTTGATATTTTTCTTTTCCACTCACACTGAAAAGCATAGCATCTGGCTCCTTTGTGCCACTTGGGTCCTCATTGCTTCATTACACATAACCACTCATTAGTTTTTTACATATCTATGAGTTTAAGGCAGGCAAAAGCCAATTCTCATATCTGCTGCCCATTTCTCAATAGACTTTCTTCTGGCTAATGTAACTCATTTGGACTTTAGATTTTTGAAATTAATGTTTTACTTGGTCTTTATGTTTACCATGGGAAATTTATTAGTATATATGACTCAATACAGTAAGAAAGAATTACTAGTAGATATGGTATAATAGCCATGTCCTCTTCATTATTTTGTGATCTGTTTTTGGGACAGGATCTTGTGCAGCCTAGCTTGGCCCCCAGACTCGTGCATTATCCTTCTGTTTCTGACTGTTGGAATTACAGGTGTGTATCATTATGCCATGTAATTCCTGTTTTTAACACATAGAACCAAAATAGATTAAATATTCAAAGAAGTCTGCCCAAAGAGTCATTTAATTCTTTTTTTAAAAAATATCTTGGGCAAGTAATATTGTTGCATAGAAAAGCAAATGAACATATTACTACTGAAGAAACTCCATGCAAAGTTTAAGTCTGCTGATTATCACTGGGTGACTTTAGTCGGAATCTATTGTACTTAAAATAACCTTTTCACCTCTAAACAAAAGATCCTGAGAAGACCTTTTATCTCCTAGTGGAGCTGCCTGCAGCATGATGACTGCTGCTGGCCTGTAGAATCCATGCTTTCCTTTGCAAGTCAAGGCTGGATTAGACTAAGGCTATCACAGTAGGCCTCCCTGTACCCACTTGCTGTGTTCCCACATCATTAATAGGCTAGAGAGTCCTCTGTCCCCATGATATGATTTGTTTTAAATCCTCCCCAAACAGGCATTGCCAAATTGTTGACTCCAAAGATAAAACCTATCTGCTATGCCAGTGCTAGAATTTGATAATGATGGAAAAAGAGTAAGAATAAAAATCTTGTTAATGTTTAAAAATCCACATGACACCACCAGCAGCAGTGTTGTTCTCTGTCTTTTTCTAAAAGGTTAGTGTTTTCCCTGGACATATGGCTCCTCAGACTAAAGATGGAGATTTCCTGTTCATTCTTTGTCACTGATGTGCTAAGGGACTATAAATGGAGTCATGGGAGGTCCAGAATATGTGACATTTCTGGGACTGCTCTGAGAAGGCAGCTGATAAAGTTCCTGGTCTTGACACAGACTCTGCTGCAGAGCACATAGACCTGCTCTGAGGAGAGGCATGAATCATGCAGAAGAATATGTGCTTTGGAAAACACTGATGCATGATCATGGCAACCCACTGAAAGTTCGCATTGCATCAATTGCGTGTGTACTGAAGCCCCTTCTCTAGGAATTATGAGCCTAAAGGGTGAGGATGTCAAACCAAAACATTCACTTTAGGAATAGAAGATACTGGAAAGACTTATCCATTGTCATCTTGGAAGAAAGTACATCAAGTTGGTGTCCATCAATACCCATTGATGTGTTGATGTGCTAATGGAGCCAAAAATCAGGAAAACAGAGTTCTGAATTTCAGTTTTGATTTTAGGTATTTTTGTAACTGACATCCCACATTAGTATTTTGCTCAAATTATTAGAAATATATAGATTCCGATTTTTATTGAAAATCATGTGTAAGAGATGGGATTGGCTCAGTCAGTAAAGTGCTTGCTGGGGAAGCTTAAGGATCAAATCCAGAATCTCAGAATCCATATAAGAAGCCAGGCATGGTTGTAATGTCTGCATTCTCAGTGCCAGGGATGCAGAGAAGGAGCACCCTTTTGGCTTTGCTGGCCAGCAAGTCCTGTAGAACCAGTGGATTCCAGGTTCAATGCAGGACCATGTCTCAAAAAGTAAGGCAGAACCTGAATACAATACATGGCGTCAATCTCTGGCCTTTACACAAATGGCCATACATGGTTATGCATACACAGACACGTACATACATACACATACAGAGTACACAAATTTGTACAAACACATAATATATATGTACATACATATAACCCACACATAGTCAAGGCAGAATTTCACTCTGTAGGTTTAGATGTACTGGAACTAGCTCTGTATCCCAGGCTGGCCTTGAACTCACAGAGATCTGCCTGTCTCTGCCACCTGAGTGCTGGGATTAAAGGTGTGTGCCACCTTTGCCTGGCTTACAGAACAGAATATACTTTTCTAAATGACATGTATTATGTGCAAGGAAGCAGGAATAGGCTGCATTGGTGAGGGATGGGAGGGAGTGATGATGTGGACACAGAGTCAGGAGGTATTCTGGATCCATGGTATCTGGTAATTAAGCAGGGAGCTCACTTGGTGACCAGCAGAAGCCTAATCAAGGGATCTGTTTTGCAAGTATGGGGAGTCGGTAAGTGACACCTTTGTACTGTGGCACTCCATATTCAAACACAGTCACCACACCCCATGAATCTTCAAGGATGAGCAGTTTCCTACATTTGGATATTGTAGCTCATTTTTCATTTCTGCCACAAAGCACCACTTCTCTTATACTTCCCTATATTGTTTATGTTTGAATATCTATATTTATACTTACTACAGTAAAATGTATATAATGAAGTCATTCCACACCAAGAACATCTTTTTATCTGCTTTGTCAGAGCATCATTTAAAAATCCAACATCCTGTTACAGCACTGTAGTTAAATAAACTCCAAGATTCTCACACTGCAACAATCCATTAAATCATCTTAAATACCACGTCATAATGACAACTTGATGTAGCCAGATGTGATATCCGAGGAATAAAAAGAAAGGCTTTTCTAAAGACATAGCTTCCTGATTTTACATCCTCTAGCCCATCTGCCCAGCTGTTGAATCTCTAGCTCTGCTTTGGTGGGTGTGAGTATCACTTTACAAATGCTTCAGGCATGACTTCCCTGAGGTGTCGTAGAATCTTCCCCAGGACGTTGTGATGCATGCTTTTAAGAGATCACCAACTTCATTTAATTATCAAGATGTGGTTTTCTAATCTAGAAAGTGTAAATACTGCAATTCACAAAGATATGAGAGCATTAGTAACAGGCTGTATGTGAGCCCATAGTCTGGGAGCCATGGTCAGTCAGTCCCAAAGGACAGTACTTTATAGATGGCTGATGACATGAAGAACATACAGATGCACTGGACTTACTCATCTGTAGAATAAGAATCGATTCCTGGTCCTGTTAAACTAGTGTTTAACACTTATAACAGTATGGAACACTGTTAAAATAGTGATGGAATACTTCCAGTTTACACCCCTAATTGCAAAGAATTATCCACGGGACACATCTGCTTATAGCCCTTCATGTTTCTCTGTCACGTGGGATTGGACGTGAACTTTTGAACTTCTGATTTTATCAATTGGCATAAAAGTTGGCACAATTGTACATGTGCTGAACCCATAAGAGTGGGAGAGCCCATTTGACAAGCATGTTATGCCTTGTGCGGGAAGGGATAATGCACCATCAAGCAGCAGCCCTATAAATGAGGTTATAACAGGCAGTACACACAGCCCTAATGCCCCTGTATCCATATATGTGGTGAAATTATACGCTGGGTAATGTCCTCCACAAAGCTTCATGCTTTAATCTGGAAGGTGGCCCGTTGCTGATACAACAAATCAATTGATAAGAAGTATCTTTATTGCACTCAATAAAAAATCAGCAGCACAACCCCAAATAAACATGCATGGCTCATAAAACAAATTGCTCACCTAAAATGAATTACATTCTGAGTTTTTTAAAAGTAAATTATACTACGGAATATTCAATAATGTATCCATCCTCTAAAGAGTAAGAATATAAACAGCACTTAAAGTAAATGTTTTCACGTTTCTTTTTAGTTTTGTATTTTTTTTCAATCTACAGGATTACCAAGAGCAAAATGTAAAAGAAAAAAAAGTGGTAGAAATGGCCTGTTCTGTGAAATATAGGAAAAAATATACCATCTGTGATTTAGCGCTGTTCCCAATATTCCATCTGTGAGCTACACACAGCTCTCAACGAAGGCCGACTCCTATTGCAGTTCAATATGATTTTTTTTAAAAAAAGTTTTTCTAAGAAAACTACTTTTATAACACTCCATTATTCTTGGCATGGTGTAATTGAATGAAATAGTAAATATGGTCTTTGTGCATCTTTGAAGAACTTGTTATTATGCGTCAGGCTCCAAACTCTAGCAGCTAACGAATGGGAATGATCTGTTAGTCATCTCTCAGCCAAGTTTGCTGTGGGCTGGTCTTTGTCAGCCCTGTGTATTGGATGTTTGTTGCAAGATGACAGTCAGTGACCTGTAAAGGCATATAACTAGAGAATGATACCCATTGTGTAAAAGGAAAGAGTGAGTTTCATCTAGGGACAGCAAAGATTGAGAGAGAAGTATTTGTATGATACAGTCAAGCCCAGAGAGGGACCACTGTGTCATTCTCAGGAAAACAATCCTGTTCCTTTACCCCAGTGATTCTCAACCTTCCCCATGTTACGACCCTTTAATACAGTTCCTCATGTTGTGATGACCCTTAACCATACAATGGTTTTCATTACTACTTTACAACAGCAACTTTCCTACTGTTATGAATTGTAACATAAAACATAAATATCTGATAGTCATGATATCTGATATGTGGTCCCCAAGAAGTCTGAGACCCACGGGTTGAGAACAAGGGCTCCAGCCAGTTAGGATTCTGTGCTCACTCTGGCCAGTTAGGATTCTGTGCTTAGGATTCTGTGCTCACTCTGGCCACCATTCCTTTTTCACAGTGTGTCCTTGATATGGGGTTTCTGGCCCTCTGTAGAGGGAGGGATCCTATTTTGAAAATAGAACTCCAGTGAGTTCTGGGCACCATGGCAACAAAATGCATTTCTCTTTCTGCTTCTATACCGTGGACACTTGCTCACTTTCAATTTCTACTTTTCATATTCTGCTCGGTATTTGAATTGGTTACATGTCAGCCTCCCTTAAAATAATATAAACTCTATTAATCTGGCTTTTCATCTCTGTGTCCTGAGCCATCTTGTCTAGGGATAGAATTTGGCTATGACAATATCTGGCTTAGTAGACAGGGAACTCATTTCTGTCACACTGCAAAAAATATAAGTGAAGTGGTAGCCAAAGCATTCATTCAGGGTTCCATCAACCCTACACCTCTAACCTTTCTCTAGGCATTTACTTCTTGGTCACCAGAGGCACCTGTCCTGCTAGCCATTGTCTCTGGAACCCTGGCCAGCTGGAGCAGCATTCTGAATGGTTCAGCCAGCTTACACTTAGGAAATCAGAGCTCAGTAATGCCATATTGCTAAAAACAGCAAAGTGGGGATTGTATTTAATTTTATTTATTTTTATTATATTATACTTTCAAGTAGAGTATGACAAAAGAAAGAAAATTGGAATATTTTCTGAAATGTAGCTACCTCTGGTGCTGATAAAGAATTTCTGCCTCGGTTGAACTTGGGTAGGCACACCAAGTCGTGAGGACTCCTCTCAGTATCAGAAGAATAAACTCTAAGAAATTTCCACAAGAGTGAAGTGAGAACATCAGTTTGTTCGCTGCTTCCCAAAGATAGGTTTAAAACTATTTGTGTACTCTTAACTCTTAATGTCTGTGTTAGCTCCTCCAGGGACTATCAAAGGGATGTGAAAGGGAAGAGCCAGCAGTCAGCTGAGGAATCCTGACAGGCACAATCTCCAGGGGTGCTTTAGTTACGCTGTGCTCCAAAGTTCCAAAACCCAGGTGCTGAAGGTCAAAAGCGAAAGACCACACATACACACACACACACACACACACACACACACACACACACACAAACACACACACACA